>LPNX010857390.1:4367-29641 GCA_001517045.1 Pseudotsuga menziesii
CTTTAGTAAGCCTGCTTTTGACTAAATTCGAATGCCATATTCATGCATTCGAATCTCTCATGTAATTATTTATTGTGGCAGCCTATGACTTCACAGGTTTGGCTATTGTACACTTATTCAATATAGATTAGTGTTCAGCTCCATATTCAGTGTCTTTTGTGAGTAATTTGCATGTGTAATTGGCAATTGTTGTGAGTGTAATTGTTCTAACACCTGGGTTCAATTTCCACATTTTTTCCTAAGAAAAAAATTTCCTTATGCCCAAATCCATCACATGCATAATATCTCATGGTATAATACTACTTTTTAGTATGACCAAAGTAATTGCACCTCAAAATTTTCAATGTACTAAATATAATTTTATAACTAAATGATTTTTCAAACGTGGATTGGAGTTGTTTTGAAGGAACATTTCTTATATTCTAAGACCATATCTGATTTGTATCTTACTGACTCAAAAAGGAAATGTGATTGTTGTCACATGATTTTTCAACTATCATGTCATAGAAAAGACCCATTTTGTCTTCTGGTGCCCTGTAACTACTCAATATCTTATCCAAGATTGATGTGTTGTTGTTGAATTTGTCTTCAATTTTTATGTCCAGACAAACCTTGTCAATTTTTAGATTTGTTTAGTTTGTTATTTCATCCTTGAATTGTATTTAATTTTCTAAAGACATATTTTCTCTTCTTATTTCAGTGACTTCACTTTTCAAGTGATAGGTCTTTGTATCTTTTTTCTCAATAAATTCTCTTAACAACTTATTTTCTCTTTTTGTTTCTTCCAGTGATGTTATCATTTGAAATTTTCAATAGGAATGTCCATAACTGCATAGTATATTCTGGTGCATATTCAAATGTAATTCCACTATTTGTTTATAAAAAAATTAATGGACAAATATGACCTTCACCGACACAGATAGTAGAATTAGATAGATCTAGAGTAAAAGTTGTAAGAGAATAGGGATTTTTTCATCTAATTCTCCTCAGACACCAAGATCCATCAAACTATTGATATCGTTATTGTTGATGTTCCTAAACCTTATAGAATGTGGTTGAGCCATGATTAGTCTTAGAAAATTAAAGGATATCTTGCAGTCGACTCGTCACATCTGTGGCTTCTATACTAGGGTAAGTCTAAGAAAATCAAAATTTAAGGATAACCATATATAAAACAAATTGTTACTGGCCTTGATGACCCTAGTGAACCTTCCTTACCCATGAATTATGATTTAGGAAAATACTCTATGGACAAACTTTTTGGAGACCTACCTGCTAATATATCCCTCTTTTCTCACTCTAAAAATCAATCATAGGTCATGAAAATTTCTCAAATTGAGTCTTCACAATCCATGTTACGTACTGCATATAATATAAATACCAATTTTAGGTTAGACAAAACCTACTGGACTTTATTTTTTGATGGACCTAACTCCAAACATGGAGTTGTGGCTGGTTTTGTTTTAATTGATTTAGTAGGAAATAAAACTATGATATCTTGTCAATTATAATTTGAATGTACAAACAATGTGGCTGAATATGAGGCATCCATTCAAGGTATTAAAAAAGTAATAGATATGAAAGCTAATTTGTCAAAGTTTTTGATGATTCAGATATAATTGTTTGATAGATATGGAACAAAACTCATTGTGTCTCAACACATTTAAAAAATTATCAAAGAGAAGCATGGGACTTAATTAATCTCTTTGAATTATTTAACATAAAATCTGTCCCAATATCACAAAATTTTGATGTTGACTTGCTTGCTAATATCGCTTCTAAATTGTTTCATGCAGAAGGATTCACACTTGACGCATTCTATATTGAACTAATGTACATGTGCCATCCATACCTGACAACATAATGAACTGGAAATTTTTTTAGGATGATCAAGAAATTTTTAGTTTCCTCACATCTCAAGACACCTTCAAGGACATAGCCATCGATGAAGATACTCATGATCAATCTCTATCATAAATTCAAAACCCTTCATATTCACAAACACCTACGATTTTAATTCCTAGATCGGTAGTTAGAATTGAAAATATTCATGAATTGTAAAACTAATAGCTCTTGTATGAATTATAAAACTATAAATTTGGGAATTGAATAGAATACTCAAAATATCAATTTAGGAAATGAATGTACACCTGTAGAAATAAATTATTTTATTAGGTTACTTAAAGAATACAAAGATTTTTTTCAATGGACATATGATGATTTGAAAATGATGGATGCTAACATCATGTAGCACAATATACCTATGAAACTTGATATTAAGCCTTATCAACAAAATATCAAGAAAATGCTTCCCAATTTTGAGTCAACTTGTAAAAAAGAACTAGATAAAATTTTATCGGACATGATCATTTTTTAAGTCAGACACACTCAATGGGTATCCAATTAAGTCCCAATACGTAAGAAGAATGGAGACATTATCCTCTGTGTTGATTTTTGAAATATCAATAGAGCTTCAGAAAAAGACAATTATCCAACACCCCCATTGGAATAGATTATACAAAAGGTATCTAATCAGAAATGTTTTCATTACTAGATGGCACCTTAGGCTACAACCAGGTTCTAGTCTCTCAATTTGATCAACTTAAACTACATTTAAAACATGGTGGGGAACATTTTCATAGTGAAAGATTCCTTTTGAATTGATAAATGCAAGAGCTACTTTTCAGAGAGAGATGGACACTGCATTTAGTGGTTTAATAAAAAAATCTATTGTATTCTATTTATATGACGTTAACATTTTTTCGAAGAGGAGACAATATTATTTATTGCAATTGAGAGTGTTATTGTAATGATGTAGGAAGTATGCAATTTCACTCAATCCAAAAAAGGTCAATTTTTGATGTTATGGAAGGTAAGTTACTCGAATTCGTAATATCTAGACATGAAATAATGATTGACCCTTTACAAACTTAGGTGATATTTCAGATAAATTCTTCCAATTCAAAATTTTTTATAAAGTCATTTTTAGGGAAAATAAACTTTGTAAGGAGAATTGTGACTAGTTTTTCCCAAATTGTTAAACCCTTACAAGATATGATTAAAAACAATGTGGTATTCAAATGGAATTAATATAGGAAACAATATTTTTATAAAATTAGGGAAGCTATTGCAGAAGCCCCTACTATAATGCCTTTTTATTTGTCAAGATATTTTATTTTATATTTGTTTGCTTCTAACATTTTGTATGTTGAAGTCCTAACACAGTATAATTCTGAAGGTGATGAAATACCAATATCTTTTATGAGATCTACTTTAAAATAAGTTGAGCTAAATTACCCATATGTTGATAAACAAGCTTATGTAGTCTACAAAGCGGTCAAAAATTTTAGACCATATCTCTTGAATTCCTGAACTAAATTTATAGTTACTTAGTCAGTGGTCTAGCACATATTAATTCAGAAGGATTTAGGAGAGAAACACAAGCATTGGATTCTTGCATTACAAGAATATGATTTGGATATTCAACATGCTAAAATTCTTTGTGGAAAAGGATTATGTATGCTAGAAGCTCGGGTAGTGAATTCACAAAAAGATGAAGAATAATGGAGCAATGAATAGAAATCTAAAGATGACCAAATCTATTTCACCCCTGCAATTGCATATTCCTGTTATGGTGACCTTAAGCTTCTCTTGACTCGTGGGTATGCTCCTCATAACATTGAACCCCAAAAGATAAGATATATTAGTCTTAAAGATTCCCTTTAACAATCAACCAATGATGTTCTTTATAAGGAAATTTTTGAGAAAGATGATCCCCAGAAAATACTAAAAGATTTACATGCAGGACCTGATGGAAGTGATTTTGGAGGAGAAATCACAACACAAAAATTACAAGGGAAGGCTACTATTGGCTAACCTTATTTAAGTATCCTCACACCTTTTCCTACAAATGTTAATATTGTCATAAGGCTGCAGGAAGGGTTAAGAAACCCACAATTCCTCTTCAAGCAATTTCCATGGATGTTCCCTTCCAGCAGTAGGGAATAAACGTTGTTGTTACAATCAACCCTTTCCTCTATGCAACATAAATACATTTTAACTACTACCGATTATTTCACAAGATGGGTGGATGCATTCCCACTAAAAGTGGACAACAAAAACCAGGTGATTTATTTCCTTGAAAACGACATTGTAACTAGGTTTGTTGTCCAAGAGTGCTTGGTTTTCAACAATGCATCATATTTTTCTTCAGTTGATATTACTCAATACGCATCCGAAAAAGGAATTAAGATTAAGTATTCAACTAATTACTACCCTCAAGGGAATCGATTAGCTAAATCCATTAACAAGAATTTGACTAAAATATTGAAGAGAACCATAGCTAATAATCATAAAATATGGCATACACATTTGATTAATGATTTATGGGAATATAGGGTAACTCCTAAACTTTCCATGGGTAAATCACCGTATTTTATCATTTATGGAAAATAATTTGTTCTACCTCCTAATCTATCATTACCCTCCCTTCAACTAGCTCAATCTGTACAAGATGATGATTGCTCTATATTAGAACATAGGATTAATAATATACTTTAGCTAGAGGAGGAAAAATCCAAGAACAAATTTTGCTAACATCAACAATTGGTTAAACATTAGTTTGACCAAAAATATTCATCTGAAATATATTTTCAAGTAGGACACCTTGCTTTAAAATGGTATAAAACACACAAATACAAAGGTTAACATACTAAGTTCCAACGTTTATGGTTAGGGACATTTACTATTGCTGAACAATTACCCTAGAACTTTTCTATTACAGATATTGGAAGGGTCCAGAGAGACTTATTCAATTTATGCTTGCATCCTAAAAAATACTTTGCCTAGTGTATTTTCCTTAGGCTTGTACATATAGTAGAGTAGTTTTGTTTTGTTTTCAATTTTTGTTTATTTGTTTTCAATAATATGGCTCAATTGATACTTCAAGTATTGTTGTTCCTTCATAAATTTCAGAAAAAATATTTAAAAATTATGGCATGTTATTAGCTGCGTGACTTAATTTGTAGGTTAATTATTCAATGAGTTTATGAAATATTTGTAGTATGAAACTATCATCAATGTTATCATAATATTAGTTTTCATATCTAGGAAAATTGGATTTAAGCATAAAGTTTATATATTGAACTTCCCTTTTGATAAGAATTCCCTTTTCTAACATGAGTAATTATTCTTTAGTGGTACACATTAATTATTTATGTCATTCCTTTCTCTTAAGGAGTGTTGTATTTTTTTTCCCAAATTTAAATTGCAATACATGGGGCTCATCACAAGCCAGCCTATCATGATCATAAGTACTTATGGAATGACATTTTTTATTATTGTTATACAAGTGACGGCTTGCAATTTTCTCTTCAGAGAATATTTCAATAAATAAATTAAAAAAACTTAAAGGAGAGGAGGTCTTATTACAATCCGACCTGGTCATGATCATGAATTTTATGGATCAATGTTATCATCATCTAGTCACCAAGCTAGAGTAGTTCCTTTAGGTGTTACATCATAGTACAGGGGGGTATCATCACAAGCCACCTTGATCAGTTTCTATAAGTATTCATGAATGACACTACCGCCATCTAATCACCAAGTCGTTGTAGTGTCCTTTGGTTTTATCAAAAAACAAAGAAGAGAAAAGTATCATAATAATTTTTTTTATATACATTTTCAGTGAATGGGGTAAAATAAATCCAAATGGATTAAAAGGAAACCTTGTTGAGGCCATGGAATCCTATTGGTAATAGAGGAAATTTCTATGATATTGAGATTCTATATTTAAAACCACTTAGTTTCATAATGTTGATGTATTTGTAACTTCGTAATGTATTCACTTGTATATTTTATGTATTGTACCCCAATGTTCCTATCGGGAAGTATTTGTAATGTAATTGAGTCATGTCATACCCCGATGTTCCTATCAGGAGAATCAATAATGTAAACAAGTCATGTAAAGTCATAGAGGGTAACCCTCCTTATTGTTCAAGGGTTAAAGTCCCCACAGTTTCGGGGCACTAGGGTTATTAGACTCTCCTAGACAAGTCGGCCCTGGTAAGTTATTGTCAAGTTAGGAATTAGTATAAATAGAGAGTGAGCCTCTCTATTTATCACATAGTCACTCACGCTCAGTTGTAGCGCATGAGTGAGAAAGAAGGAGTTGGGATAAGAGAGAGAAAAGTTGTCGAATATCATCTTGCTATCTTTGGGTTTTACTATTTCTTTTGGTTCCTATTCTATCTCTGAGAAAGTTGCAGGATTTTCTCCTTTATGGTTTTCCCGAGGAAAATATTTATGTCTATTGTCTCTTGTGATTGATTGTTGTGCATGTTATTCTCTCAGATAAGATCCTAAGATAATACTTTCTAAATTGATAAAAAAACCAACATGGTATCACAACTAACCTGAGAAGAAGACACTGTGCAGCTGTGGAATCTAGGGCTTATTAATTTTTGGGTCTCTCTCCACAATCCATCAACAAAGGGAGGCTAGGATGAACCTCCATTGAAGGGCACATATTTATGTCAAAGCAGGATCTGATTCTGAGCATTTTCAGGTTTTGACCTACCACTACATTAGGAAATTAGGGCTTTTCATTGAGAGGAATTTTTGAGTGAGCCCAGGATAGGATTGCTCTCCTCCTCAAAATTGAAGTTTAGAGACAAGAATCAAGGTTTTTGGTTCGATAGAACTCCAAGAAATTCAAACCCTAATTTTCCCTGGAATCAGAAAACCAGCACTGCAGAAGATGAGCTCCAGATCTAGTTGTCAGCTTCTGAAATCAGTAAGATCTAAAGCTTTTGTATTTACATTTGAGGTTCTTAGTTAATATGTCTCATCACACCAAGTTTGATGAAAATATTGAGGGAGATGATAACTTCTGAGCTTGGAAGTATAGGATGTCCCTGGTTCTGAAAGAAAATGAGTTGGACTCTTACATCAATGAAGAGGTTCCAGTTCCAGAGGGAGATGAGGCTAAGGACTTACACAAAAATAAATTGTTCATGGCTAAGAGGATTATTGATGATTCAATCAAGGATCACCTCATACCACAGGTTTCCTCCCTAAAGAAACCTAAATCAATGTTTGATGCCCTGACAAAACTGTTTGAAGGAAACAACATAAATCAAAATATGACTTTTAGGAACCAGTTGAAGAATGTGAAGATCCATAATGCGGAGAAAATACATTCATACTTCACAAGGGTCTCCCAGATCAATGAAGAACTTGAAGCAGTGGATGAAGAAGTGGATAATGCAGAAAGTTGTGATGACCACCTTGAATGGTCTCCCTAGATCATGGGACTCCTTCATTCAAGGGATTTGTGCTAGAAGAAAGTTAGTCACCTTCATTAGAGTTTGAGAAGAATGCTCACAAGAATAATCTCAGATAGTAGACCGAGAAGAAAATATGGGAAGTGAAGATCAAGCTCTCACAGTACACTCCAAGAAAAGTAGAAGGGACTATCATCATACCAAAGGTAAGAATTTTAACTCCATAAAATATAACAAGGATATATCTAAATATAGATGCTTTACATGTGATGAAAGAGGACACTTTGCAATATATTGTCCCAAGAATAAGAATATCTCTCACAAGAAGAAAGGAAACAAGAGAAGAAATCATGCTCATGTTGCAAAGGATGATGAGCCTTCCACAAAGAGAATTAGACAAGAAACTGATGATTCTTCAAGTGATGTCTTATGTTTTGATTTTCACTCTCACAGGAACTATGACACATGGAAGCAATGATTGGCTTATAGAAAGTGGGGCTTCCAAAAATATGACGGGATTCAAAGAATCCTTTGTGAAACTATTTGAACATGAGTCACCTCACAAGGTGAAACTTGGAGATGACTACCAGTATCCAATAAAAGGTAGTGGTGAATCCTCCTATAAGCTAGAATCTATAAATTCTATGAATATGAAGGATGTCTTGTTTGTACCAGGACTAAAGAAGAATCTCCTCTCCATATCTGCGTTGGATGCAAAAGGCATAAGGGTTGCATTTGCAGATGGCCAAGTTCTTATGTGGCCAAAGGGAAAGACTATAGATGATGCAGTTCTGATTGGAGAGAAAGAGGGAGGATTATACAAACTGAAGGGCCAACTAGAACAAGCTTTTGTCCATGACTTAGTAGAGCCAAATGAACTTTGGCATAGAAGGCTTGCATATGTGCACTACAGAGAAATACCACTTGCAAGCAAATCTGTTGAAGGTCTTCCAGAAATATAGACAAAGCATGAAGGTGTTTGCAAAGAATGTGCGAAAGGAAAGAACACAAAGAAGACATTTCCAGGTAGCGAGAGCAAGGTAAAAGGAATCTTGGAAATCATCCACTCTGATGTATGTGGTCCAATGTCATCCAGTTCATTAAGCGGGTATGTATACTATGTTTATTTCATTGATGATTTTTCTAGGAAGACATGGATATACTTCTTGAAGAACAAAGATGAAGTATTCAACAAGTTCAAGGAATTCAAATCCTTAATCGAGAACCACATAGAAAAGAAGATCAAGACCTTTTGATCAGAAAATGGTGGAGAATTCACATCAAATGAATTCAAAGAGTTATGCAGAGATTTAGGGATTAAGAGGGAGTTAACCACTCCATATAATCCACAGTAGAATGGGGTTGTAGAAAGGAAAAATTTATGATCATGGAAGTTACAAGGGCAATGCTTCATGATCAAGAGCTTACCATGCATCTATGTGCAGAAGTTGCCAGAAAAATGGTGTATGTACAGAACCATACTCCACATAGAGTACTCGAGAACAAGACACCTGAAGAAGTATTTTCCAGCACAAAACCAGAACATACACATTTGACTATCCTGTGTACATACACATTCCAAAAGAAAAGAGGACAAAGTTAGATCCTTCTAGAAAGAAGGGTATATTTGTGGGATATAGTGAAAGCTCGAAAGCTTACAAAATATACTTCCCAAGATTCAAGAAGATCGACATAAGAAAATATGTAACATTCGACGAAGATTCAACTTACAACAAATCCAGAAAGAAACCAGTTGAAGACTATGAAGAAATAGAAGTACCCAGAATGCAAGATACAACTATGAACGATACAAATCAAGATTAAGATAGAAAAATAGAAGAACCCCAGGAACCTGTAGATCCACCCAAAGAGAAGAATCCTCATAAGAGGAAACATGCATGCGTACGAGAGGCTATCTAAGGTGTAGAAAGACATGGGGATCCATAAGAAAAGCACAGAGAGAGGAAAAGAACCAGGTCCTACTCTGGGTATGTAGCATTGTTATGTGACATCATTGATAAACAACCTTCCAACTATGAAGAAGTGGCAGAGAAGAAAGAATGGAAGGATGCTATGATCAAGGAGTACGAGTCGATCATGAAGAATGATGTCTGGGATGTTGTCCCTAGACCAGAGGGGAAGTCTGTTGTGACTTCCAAATGGATCTACAAGATCAATCATGTTGCAGATGGTAGCATAGAGAAACATAAAGAAATATTCATGGCTCATGGCTTCTCCCATAAAGAAGGAATAGATTATGAAGAAATTTTTGCACCTATAGCCAGATACACTTCCATCATATCAGTACTTGCTCTGGCTGCAATAATGAAATGGAAGATACACCATATGGATGTCAAGACTGCTTTCTTGAATGGTGTAGTGAAAGAGGAAGTGTATGTAGAGCAGTCATTCATTTTTGAGACACATGATAGGGAGACTAATGTGTGTAAATTGAATAAATCCTTGTACGGTTTGAAACAGGCATGCAGGACATGGTACAACAAAGTTGACAGCTTCCTATCCATTTTGGTCTTTACTAAGAGTAAAGCAGATTCCAACCTTTACTACAAGGTTGAAGAAGGGAACCCAGTGATACTGCTACTATATGTAGATGATCTGTTTGTAACAAGTGTGGATGGGTTGATTGCTGATACAAAGAGGAAGGTTGTTTTCAAGTTCGAGATGAAGGACTTGGGTATGATGCACTACTTTCTAGGCATGGAGGTGTGGCAGAATATAGATGGAATCTCCCTAGGACAAGGGAAGTATGCAGTGAATATCCTGAAGAGGTTCAAGATAATGGACTGCAAGGCCATGACCACATCTATGGCAGTGAACCTGAAGCTATTGAGTGATTCTTCATCAGAGATGGTTGATGCTACAATGTATTGTCAGATCATTGGGTCCTTGATGTACCTAGCGAATACAAGACTAGATATTTGCTTTGTTGTGAACACATTGAGCCAGTTCCTAATGGATCTGAGACATGTTCACCTGATTGCTGTAAAAAATATTCTGAGGTACCTGAAGGGTATAGTTGATTATGGGATCAAGTATGAGGTAGATCAGAAGATTAACCTGGAAGGTTATGTTGATTCAGATTGGGCAGGTAATGCCATAGATAGGAAGAGCACTTCAGGGTACTGCTTCAGTATAGGATTAGGTGTGATCTCTTGGTTTAGCAGGAAATAGTCTTCCATGGCACTGAGTATAGCCGAAGCAGAGTATGTTGCAGCTTGTTCGGCTAGTTGTGAGGTAGTATGGCTGAGGAAGGTAATGTCTAATTTTTTTTAATCTCCAATTAGATGCTACTTGTATACATTGCGACAACCAAAGTTGTGTGAAGTTTCCAGAGAACCCATTGTTCCATGACAAGTCAAAGCATGTCAATATCAAGTACCACTATATCATGGATATGGTGCAAAGGGGATAAGTGAAGCTCCAATATGTTGCAACAGATGAACAAATAGCTGATGTGTTGACAAAGCCATTGGCCAGAGTTAAGTTTGAGTACTTCAGGGAGAATCTTAGTGTTCTCCAGATCGAGGTTCTCTCCAAGAGGAGGTGATGAGTCTAAGATCATTTCTGACATGGTAGGATTGGTTCCTTCCATAGTCAAATATAAGTGCAGGAGGAATTCTAACATGGTGGAATGCTGGGCCTCCCATGGTTAAATGTAAGTGCGGAGCCATTCTAACATGGTGCCAGCCTGGGCCTACCATGGTTAGATGTAAGTGCATATCCTTTCTAACTGGGTCAGATGTAAGTGTTGATCCTTTTCGACATGGAAGTAGGCTGGGAATTACATGGTCGGATATAAGTGCTGAACCTTTCTGACATGGTGGCAGGCTAGGCCTACCATGGTCAGATATAACTATTGATCCTTTATGACATGGTGCAAGGCTAGGCCTCCCATGGTCAGATGTGAGTGTAGGGCCTTTCTGACTAGGTCATGTGTAAGTGCTGGATGATCCTTTTTGACATGGTCACAGGATGGGCCTCCCATGGTTAGATGTGAGTGCTAGTCCTTTATGACTGGGTCAGATGTGAGTGTTGGGCATGCCTTTTTGACATGGTGGTGGATGTGTTCCTCTTATGGTTAGATGTAAGTTCTGGGCAGGCCTTTCTGACTAGGGTCAGATACAAGTGCTGAAGAAGACCTACCTGGAGGCTAGGCCTACAACCAGTATGAAAAAGAGATGTCTCTATAGAACTTCCTATGATGAGTACAATTGAGAGATAGCACCAGTTAATCGAGATAGAAGAAGTAATGTTGATGATGTTCCAGTGATGATCCAGTTTCAATGATGATCCACTGATGATATAGTGTTGATGATGATCTAGATTTGATCCACAGAAGAAGACTTGTACTGATGAATTGTGTCAAAAGAATACCTTCCTAGTTAAGAGGGCGTGTTGATGTATTTGTAACTTCAGAATGTATTCACTTGTATATTTTATGTATTGTACCCATATGTTCCTATTGGGAAGTATTTGTCATGTCATACCTCGATGTTCATATCGGGAGAATCAATAATGTAAACAAGTCATGTAAATTCATAGAGGGTAACCATCCTTATTGTTCAAGGGTTAAAGTCCCCACAGTTTCGGGGAACTAGGGTTATTACACAAATAAAATTCAGTAGTTGGGGTTCTTCTGATCATATCCCTTTTATACTTCCTTGATTTTCTATTCTCGCACTTCATATTTTATAATTTACGGTAATTGAGGATCTATTTTTATTTAAGAAATTTAAAGTTTGAGCACCAACTTTCTGACTCAGTTTTCGGAAACCAAAATTCGGGTCCATATTTTTTTTGTTTTCAAATTTACTCTCTAACTAGTTGTGTCCTAATTTTACTATCCAAAATATCTTAGAAATCGGGAGTCGAGACATTTTTAACTCTCACTAATTTTTCCTACCAACTTTCGACGTTCTATTTTTATAGCTACCCTCGATAAGAGGGAGTTAGAGAATTACTAATACATATGTTATGTCTCAAACCCTAACTTCTGACACTTGATCCTATGGTCCATGCATGATGATTTTGACACTCGGTAGTCAGAGGACTATCAACCACCACAATTTTTTTACCCCTCAACCTCTGACTGTTGACATTTTGGGTCCCACATAAAAAAATGGTTGCGAGTTCAAATATTGAAATGTGCCATTAAATAAAATTTATGGTTTGAATATGTCAATATTCCTGCATTTAAGCCATTCTTTTTATCCCTAATTCACCATTAAAAATTAGCAAAATTTTAACTCGATGGTGAATGTCGCACAAAACATTTTTCCCCGTAAGTGAGAATTTTTACAAAACATCTAGGAATCACTGATTTGAATTTTTAGGTATCTTATTTCTAACATCATTTTCTTTGATTTATAGTAGATTCCATGAACTTATGCGGTGTCATTTCTTGCAAAATTATAATAATAATTATGGATAATAGGACTAGGTCCAAAGATCATACTAACTATTTGAAGGTTAAAGACCCAAACTTAACCTTCTATTCAAACATGGATGATTTTGAAACCCTATGCCTCTATTGGGATAGAATCTATGCCATTTTCGAAAGTTATTATTTTCTTGAGTTCAATGAAGAAGCCCCACTATACCAGGACACCAACAAGTCACAATTTCATACAATTTACACACGTCTCGTTCTTCTACCATACACGAATTTAGTCAAACGGGTGATCGGATTCGCAGATGTCATGACTAGCACTTTCAAATATTCCAACCCAATGGTTTTTGCAAACATCAAACTCAATACCTTTTCCAAAACTTTATGGATTGAAGACTTAAGAAAAAATTCTTAAGTAGAATATCATAAAAGAATTTGAAAGGAAGATTGAGCATGAAGTCCTATTAAAGACTTGGATGGTTGATCTTAGTACCTTCATACTCATGGAAAATAGGAAATACCCCATTGTTCTATTCATGGAACCCTACAAGATACTACTAGCCATGCTATGCAGATTTTATGGTGGAGAGAATTGTCAATATTTCAAATTGGAATGGACTCCTCTAGTATATTATATTGTGACAACATGTAATCATCTGGGAAAATATTTTTCTACCACCTGTAAGTATGCACTTTTCCAAGTACAAAATCTCTCATCCACAAAGAAGCATATTTTTTTATCTATCACCCTATCTAATGGATGCAGTATGTGCTTCATTCACTTTTCCTGCCATGAATTGGAATTGGATAAGGTAAAAGCCTCCCATTCACATATATTGTTCAATTTTATGGGAATATAACTACATACCACACATCTGCGATATCTATGATAGTTTTAATAATGTTGATCCTTTTTTTATTTTAAGAAAAATGGTCCATGATTTTCTGAAAAATGCCTTGTCACAAATTGCAACTTATATTAGGATATGGGGAAGTAGAATTGTTCATCTACTACCTAGAATTATTCCTAACATATTATCTCTCATTGAATTTTCTTTCCAAACTATTTTGGATGAAGTTCATGGTCAGATACATTCTAAGAAAAGAAGAGCATGACCCAAGTTTCCTTTACTCATTGGACATTTAGGAATTCATAATGCATCTCATGGCAGTATCATCACCAAGGATATAGCTCATCTAAAATTAGGATTAGTATAAAAGAGGATGCATGATTCAAAATGTTTATACAAGGCCTATTTTCTTAAGCCCTCCTAAAGAATTTATTATATACATGATTAATAACTAGATGACTTTTTATACCAAGGTGCACATAGGTTTGAACAAGTTATGAGGAAAGTAACAATTACACGTTAGAGAGTGCTAATACGTGAAGCCCCTAATTAGTTGAAAATCAAAGTATTAGAAGAAAAAAATAGATTGTTTGAATAAAAATAAAATACTAAAAAGGAAGCAATGCAAGAAGCTAAGGAAACTAAAGTGTTTACTCCTTCTACTACTAAATTTAAAGAGAAACTACAATTGAATATGAAACAAGGAAACCAACCCATTAATATCCCTCTTCCTACTTCTCTCATTCAAAAGTTAAATGCCTTGATGTGGAAAATACAAGACTTACAAGGTAAGGTTTCTCCATTTACTAAATGAGTTTACCATATTGATTATGTTCCCAAAGTTACACCCAATATCTCTAATAAGATTGAAGGAGAAGTAAAGTCACTTGACCCTCCTCCCCAAACATCTATTGAATAAATCATTGAGGTAGAAAAGGAAAATCCTCGAAAGGTTATCAATCGAACCCCAACTAATTTAGAACATTAACAATCCTGTGATCCTCAATATTCCCAAGTTAGAAATGACAATTTTCATTCACCTCTAGTTAATAAAGTATCAAATGTTCCTACTAAAAAGTTCTCATCATTTAATATGTCCCCAAATCACCTCAAATTTCACGACCTCTTCTCACTCCTACAGAATTAGGTGATCAGACTATTAAACCTGATGATATTCCCTCCGACCCTAGCACCAACTTATATCCTATAGTTGGTAACAATTGAAAATAGTCATAAAACTCCCAACATGATATAAAATCGAATGAAGGTGATACTCCTAATGTTTCCCTTTGAAAACCACAAGATCCTCTACCTAACCAAAATACCCAAACTCTTTTGGATGAACTATCAACAACCACTGTAGCTCAAAATATTGTGACATAGTCTACTTAGTTAATCACTTGTACTCACAACTAATAATTTTCCATTATAATCACTACAGATCCTGTAACTTCCACAACTGAAGAATCATCAGATTTCAATGAAGGATTTGTAGTAGTATTAGGGGATTATTGTTTTAATAAGAAACAAAAGGAAATAATGAGAAATTTCTCTAAGAGAAGCATAGAATACCAAGTCCTTACTAAACCAGTTCTTGGTAAGACCATTTGGAAACCATCATCTGATGATATTCAGAGTAGATCGATGGAAGTAGATGCAATTATGGGGGCCTTTGTAGGAGCTAATTGTGACTATATATTTATTTTAGGTAAAGCATTGGAGGAGGAAAAGAAAAATAATGTGAGGATGTATAAAGAAAAAAAAATATCCAAGAGAATCTGATCAAGCAGGTGGAACAATTCATAGCTCAACATAATGCATAATTACATAGGTTGCAATACCATATTCAATAATTATTAAGACATAAATATATTTCATAGGCATAGGTAATCCAGTACACTACTGATCTTAGAGATATCAAAACAAAATGGAAGTAAATAAAGAGTAAAATATTTCTTCTACATTTCTCAAACTTACTACATAAGACTTCAAATATGAAGTTATTTCATGTAATGAGAATTTGAGAAAGAATCAGGTTTCCTTGTTTAAGGGACTAAATGAAGCATGGGATGATTTTAATGCTTTTAAAGATCTATTATATGTTCTTGTTGATCATGTAGACAATAGGAAGAAGGATGACTCAACTTATGAACAATTATGTGAATTACAGGATCACCTAAAGAAGGTCCCCTAAGATCTTCGTTACGTCGATTTCATGAAGCAAATGAGGGTCCAATTATCAATCAGTATTGGGAATATTATTGTCATAATGTCTATCATATAATAGAGAAAGGTAAAAAATATGTTTCAAGTTGTAGATGCTTATGAATGACTACATAGAAATTTGGGCATGCCAACCTTTGATGAATCAACAAACACAGATCCATCTAACTTTAGGATAGATGAAGTGGAAGAAAAAAAATATCAATCAATAAATGTAATTAAAAATATCACTAATGTACATATCTCTTTGTTTAGGTTTCTTATATAAACTCCATCTCAACTCATATTTAACTTAAAAGGGTTTTTACACAGTTGGTCGAAGATTAGGTCTCTCCTATGTAAAGCTCAGCTATAGTTAGAGCATGCTAATTACCTAGATATCACTGATATGTGGGATGTTTACTCTAAATGGAGATATTTTGTTACTAATTCTAAGTAGGGTAGGTCATTAGAGGAAATTTGAGGTCTGAAATGAGCCTCCTAAGGTGTTATAATTTTAATGGTTATATCTAAAACATTTAGCATCATAACATCATAACCATATACAAAAGGATCTCTAAAAGAAAGACAAGTACAACCATACAAAATAAAACAAATATTTATCCTAGGAAACCCTCATGGGGGAGAAAACTCAACAAAAATTCCTCTATATAGACTTCAACCAAATACAATGTAAGAAACCAATAATAAGACTTGTAAGACACCAAGAATGAGACTTGCATGCTTCCTCTCCTTGAGATGGATTGTTCCTTATCTCTCTAGCGCAATTGCTTAATTTTTTAGTGTATCCAAATGAGAGAGGTGCCTCCCCTATTTATACATATCAGTGAAGAGGAATAATAACCCAACATGGATTCCTTCTCTTCCCAATCAAGTTATACTTTCCTTGGGATACTCAAAAATACATTTTATAATACTTTTGTGGGTACATCATAAGAATCACATCTCATGTGAGCATCATCATATCAAGAATCATATATCGATAAAAACATATAGTCGCATCATCACTAGCATCACATCTCGTCACCTCATCACAAGCATCTCATCTAAAGCATCATCATCATCTCGAGAAACATAAACAATGATGGAATATCATCATATGCAACTAAATGCATGGTATCTACCACAAATGAATGCAGCACCACTCTCGTTAAGAGAGTAATACAATCCATAAGACCATCATGAACCTGTAAATTCTAGGACCACTCTCAACAAGAGAGTTTTCTTGTCCACGAGACCATCCTCAACAAGGATACTACCACCCACAAATGAGTAAAATATCTTGTTTGCAAATGAATATAAGATCTCATCTACATATGAATATAGGACCACTCTCATTAAGAGAATACTATCATCCACAAGACCATCCTCAGTGAGAAAGTTATAGGACCACTCTCAACAATAGTGTTTTCTTATTGCCAGGTCCATCCTCAACAAGGATACTATCATCCGCAAATGAATGTAGGATCTCATACACAAATGAATGCATGACCACTCTCCATATGAGAGTACTATTTTCTAGATGACCATCGTCATCCTGTAAATGATAGGACCACTCTCTACATGAGAGTGTTCTTATCCACGAGACCATCCTTAGAATGTGAATGCTAGGATACACTCATTCACAAATGAAAGAAGGACAACTTTCATTAAGAGGGTACTATCATCCACAATACCATCCTCAGCTAGAAAATGGTAGGACCACTCTCAACAAGATAGTGTTCTTGTCTGCGGGACCATCCTCAGCATGTGAATGCTAGGATACACTTTTCCACAAATGAATGTCAGATCTTACCTGTAAATGAATGTGGGACCCCACTCATCAGGAGAGTAATATCGTCCACAACACCATCCTTAGCTAGAAAGTTATAATACCACTCTCAATAAGAGATTGTTCTTGTCCGTAGGACCATCCTTTGCATGTGAATTCTAGGATACACTCGTCCGCAAATGAATGTCAAATATTGTCCACAAATGAATGCAAGACCACAACTTGTTGGAATCTACCTATTTGAAGATGCAACCAACTTTCCTAGGATCATCCTTGTGGGGATTCCAACAACCATATCAGTATCTACACTTAGTGATATGGCCAATCATACTAGGGTCCACCCTCATTGATATGACTAACCATGTGGGATCTACCCAAGAAGATACGATCAAGTTTTCTCTATAGGGACCAAACTACTGGGGCTCATCATTATTCTCTTGTACATCCTCAATTTCATCATCCTTTTATGGTATATATGCAACTTCATCATTCTTATCTTGTACATATGCAACTTCACCATTATTCTATTGTAGGTGATTGCATAGGATCCTTCCTACAAGTCAAATACATCAATTGCATGGTTGGAAACATAATGCATAACTACATAGGTTTCAATACCATCTTCGACAATTATCAATACATAAACATATTGCAGAGGCATATGTAATCCAATAGGCTACTGATGTCACTGATATCAAATAAAAATGGAAAGAAATACAGAGTACAATATTTCTTCTACATTTTTCAAACTTACTGCATAAGACTTCAAATCTGAAGCTATTTCATGTAATGAGGATTTGAAAAAGACTTAGGTTTCCTTCTTTAAGGGACTAAATGAAGCACTGGATGATTTTTAATGCTTTTGAACATCTGTTAGATATTCTTGTTGATCATATAGAAAAGAGGAAGAAGGATGACTCAACTTATGAACAATTATGTGAATGACATGATGACCTGAAGAAGGTTTCCTAACATCTCCCTCGCCTCGATTCCATGAAGCTCATGAGGGTATGATTATCAATAAGTATTGGGAATCTGCTTCTGATAGTGTCAATCATATAATCGAGAAACGTAAAAAATGTGTGTTAAGTAGTAGATGCTTATGAATGACTAGATGGAAACTTTGGGCATGCTAACCTTTCATGAATCAACAAATACAGACCGATCTAACTTAACGATAAATGAAGTAGAAGAAAAACAGATCAATTAGTAAATGTAATTAAAAATATCGCTCAGGTATATATCTCTTCGTTTAGGTTATTTATATCAACTCCATCTCAACTCAAAGTTACCTTAGAAGACTTTTTAGATAGTTGGTCAAAGATTAGGTCTCTCCTATGTAAAGCTCAAATATAGTTAGAGCACACTAATTACCTAGATATCACTGAGATGTGGGACTCTCACCCTAAATGGAAATATTTTGTTACTAGTTCTAGGTAGGGTAGGTCATTAGAGGAAATTTGAGGTCTAAAATGATCCTCCTAAGGTGTTAAAATCTTGATGGTTATACAATATCTATAACATTTTGCATCATAAAATAGTAACCACATATAAAAATATCACTAAAATAAATACAACCTAAACCACACAAAATAAACAAAATATTTATACTAGGAAACCCACTTGGGGGAGAAAACCCATAAAACATTCCTCAATATAGACTTCAACTAAGTGTAGTGTAAGAACCCAATAAAATACTTGTAAGACACCAAGAATAAGACTTGATTGCTTCCTCTCCTCGAGATGGAATGCTCCTTCTCTCTCTAGCGCAATTGCTTGAGTCCTGAGTGTGTACAAATGAGGGATATTCCTCCCCTATTTATATTGATTAGTGAAGAGGAATAATAACCCAACATGGCCAAATTCTCCCCCCAATCAGGGCATACTTTCCTTGGGATACTCAAAAATACATTTTAATAATACTTTTCTGGGTACTACTGACCCGAATTACAATGGAGGTTTTACCTCAAGACTTTACATGACCAAATACATCAATGACTTCCCTAATCTAAAGAAAAACATCTCCGGAAGGGAATATAATAATAATATTACAAAATAGAATATTGTTTGTAATTACATTTCTATAACACTCCCTCTTAAAAAGGAAGGTATTCTATAACCCAACAAAACTGTACGACATACTAGTAAGTCTATACGTCATAGGTAGTTTTCACAACTACATGAACATCATCATCATCTGTGGAACATAATCATCACGATGCATCACATAATCATGAGCATTAGATATCGCCACGTCATCATGAGCATCACATCTCATTGCACCATCATGAGAATCACATCTCATCAAATCATCATGAGCATCACATCTTGTCGCATCATCACATGAATCACATCACATGTGTGAATCATCATATCTAGCATCATCATCATATCAAGCATCACATATTGTCGCATTATCACAAGAATCGCATCTTGTCACCTCATCACGAGAATATCATATCAAGCATCACCTTCTCGAGCATCACCTACAATATCATTAGTATATAAATACTAAGTTGAATCACCCAAAACATAAACAATGCTAGAACATCATCATATGAAACTAAATGCAGGGTCTTATCTGCAAATGAATGCAGGCCCACTCTCATTAAGAGATTACTATCATCCAAAATACCATCCTAAAGCTGTAACTTCTAGGATTGCTGTCAACAAGAGAGTTTTCATGTCCGAAGGACCATCATCAACAAGGATACTATCATCTACAAATGAATGTAGGATCTCATCCACAAATTAATGTAGGATCTCATCCACAAATGAATGCAGGACCACTATCCATATGAGAATACTATCATAAAAAAAATAATCCTCATCTTGTAAATGATAGGAAAACTCTCCACATGAGAGTGTTCTTATCCGTGATACCATCCTTAGCATGTAAATGATAGGAAACACTCAATAAGAGAGTGTTCTTGTCTGCAGGAACATCCTCAACATGTGAATGCTAGGATAAACTCATCCACAAATGAATGTCAAATATCATACGCAAAGGAATGCATGACCACAACTTGTTGGAACCTTCCTATTTGAAGATACGTCCAACCTTCTTAGGATCATCGTTTTGGGTTTTCCACCAGCCATATCGGGATTTACCCTTAGTGATATGACCATCCATATTGGGATCCACCCTCGATGATGTCACCAACCATGTGGGATCTACCCACGAAGATACGACAAGTGTAGAAATAATAGATCAATGCTATGAGCAATGATGCTAAGAAGAAGCACAGGAAATAGATCTTGCTACTAAGAATTTTCACAAGCATACACAAAAAAATAGAGAGAAGAAAAGAGACTGAATCACATGAATGAAGAGATGAATATTGGTGTGTATCCTTCCATTGAATAATGATGAATAATAGTGTACATAAATAGTACATCCCTCATAGGAAAATTGAATTGTATGGAAACAACTCATAAATCTTAAAAAGACTGACTTACCAAAATATAGCCAACCCCCATAGGTGGCTAAAGCACTTCCCAAATCTATCAAGGACCTCACAAGTTGGAAAAATCATGAGTGATTTGTCAAGGAGATGGAAAAAACCTGCTAATCTTATAAAATGGAGAAAAACTAATGGAGGATCGGTTGGAAACAAAAGCTCCTAGTTTCCTAGTTGACTAGCTTTTATCTTATCCATAGAAAAGCAGGAAAAGCAGAAAAAGCAGAATGAAGTAGAATCTACTGTAAATTCCTATATACTAATTCTGGATGGTCAAAAGGTGGTCAAGATCAACCCAGAATTAGAAATAAATCATTCCTAGGACATAGATGGTATGTATTGACTTTAAGGTGCAAGTGGATGCCAACTAATTAAGCTAATGGGTGAATAATTAATCAAATAATTATTAATTATTTTATCCTAAGTTATGAGTGGGTTTAATATATTCCAACACCACCTATAATTCTGACTTTATGATGGTATGACAAAAAATATGGATGCATATAGGGCCCAACAACAAGGCTATGGTCACCCTTTAACAATTATTATGTCCAGAAATGTGAGGAAAGAGGCGAAACCACATGGGGAAAATCCTCCCTCAAGATAGGACAAGGAACAAAATTTGAAATATGTCTTCAACATATCTTCATCTTCACTTTAATTAGCTGACTGAACTGCTTCTAGATGAAGGAATTGCTGAAGAAATCATGAACTCCATGATCATGTGCTAGAGAGTAAAACCTGCAAGAAGGAAGAGGAGAGACTCCTTGTATCTCATCAACTGATGAAGTAGGAGAATTATCTGAATAATTCTTGCTGCTGTAAAACTCTGATCTACAAACATAATTTGAAATGGAAAAGAGATCTGTGCATACTCCTTTCCAAAGTGTACAAAAAATAAGGCAATTTATTTCACACCCAATTCCCTGAATAGCTGCAAAGTTGTGATGTGAATCACATGTCAATCTTCCAATCTGATGTTGCACCTGTATAGATCTGATATGAGGCTTATAAAACTCTGATATATCAGAAATATTAACATATGGAACAGAAAGGACAAAGTCTTCATTGGCTCCATGAGGATATAGGGCTAGACAAGGAAAATTATGAGCAACTGGGGAAAACTGATAGGTGTAAAAATATGAATGATGGATGGGCATAAGATATGAATATTAATTTTTTAGAACACATCCAAACATGTTTAATATCATTCCATATATGACTAAGGTCATGGATAACTGGCCACTGAAATTTAGGAAAGACTTCAAATCATGTAAGATAAATATCACTGCATAAGAGACCAATGAGGAATCAACTAGTGAACTAGGGATTTGTATAGTCTTAGGATTATTTAGAGCTATGGTAGATGGTATGGATGGTGGTATGATATGTGTATCAAACTGAAAATATGCTTCTAAATCAGAATCCAAAGGATCACATATAAGGATATCAATAGACTCATGGGAATACATTGGTAATGAATCCTCTGTATGAAAGGAGGAAATAAGGAGATGTTCAAAATATTCAAGAAGGCTCCGAGTATTGATGCCAAGAACAAAGGAGGATATGCTGAAGCACATGAGATAAATTAAGGTAAGTGGTATGACATAAATAAGGGTTTATGTGGCTAAGCAAACATCCTGGAAGTCACTGGGTTGCGCACCATCAATGAGAGAGGTATGCAAAAGGTGTGAAGAATATGGCACATAGATCTCAGAATCTAATATAGGAGATTTAGAGAAAAATTAATGGGTTATAGGATCATAATAAATATCAGCATTAGCTCCATATGTTACTTCTTTTTCATCAATAGTATCACAAGAAGAAAAGTCACTTTCAAGAGACACAGAAAAAGATGGCTCTTCAATATTTGCTTCTTCATTGAAGGAGGAAGCATTCGAATCAAAGAGGGCAGCAGCAACATGAACTGTGTGAGAAACTTCTTCATCATTATCAAATTCATCAAATATATGCCAATAAATATTGAGAAATAGAACAAGAGGAGATGCTAGGTTCGCTTCATGCTTCATCTTCAATTTCCTGCAAACCAAAAGATTTGTCCAAAATTTTCCAAAGCTCAAATGGATACTCAGGAGAATATATGAGATGATATATATTTGGAGAAATTCCCAAAAACATAATTCCATAAGATCTATCACAATTATTTAGCCAATAAATCTTCTCTTCATAAGACTCAGGTTCACTCAATTCACCAATGGAGACATCAAAGAGACATTTCCTCTTCAAGTATGCACTCATCTTTGGCTTCCAATCAGAATAGTTGAAAGGAGATAGTAGAGGAACTTTTGAATCCATATTGATTTTTTTGATATTCTCTAATATATACTCTCTGAAACCTGCAAAACAAACTAGGAGAAAATCTTGTAAGCTAGACAAGCTCTTCCTCATAGAGGGATAGGAGACTAGATGAACTCCTCAACTCTGTAGAACTTGATCAACCTTGTTGCTGTAGAATATGGAAAGGTTGTGCTCCCTATAGCTCTGATACCATGTATAAATAATAGATCAATTCTATGAGAAATGATGCTAAGAATAAGCACAGGAAATAGATATTTCTACTAAGAATTCTCACAAGCATACACAGGAAAAATCACAGAAAAATAGAGAGAAGAAAAGAGACTGAATCACATGAATGAAGAGATGAATATTGGTGTATATCCTTCCATTGAATAATGATGAATAATAGTGTACATAAATAGTACATCCCTCATAGGAAAATCGAATTGTATGGAAACAACTCATAAAGCTCAAAAAGGCTGACTTACCAAAATATAGCAAACCCCCATAGGTGGCTAAAGCACTTCCCAAATCTATCAAGGACCTCATGAGTTGGAAAAAGCATGAGTGATTTTTCAAGGAGATAGAAAAAACATGCTAATCCTAGAAAATGGAGAAAAAACTAATGGAGGATGGGTTGGAAACAAAAGCTCCCAGTTTCCTAGTTGACTAGCTTTTATCTTATCCATAGAAAAGTAGGAAAAGCAGAAAAAGCAAAATAAAGCAGAATATATTGTAAAGTCCTGTATACTAATTCTGGATGGTCAAAAGCTGGTCAAGATCAACCCAGAATTAGAAATAAATCATTCCTAGGATATAGATGGCATGTATTGACTTTAAGGTGCAAGTGGATGCCAACTAATTAAGCTAGTGGGTGAATAATTAATCAAATAATGATTAATTATTTTATCATAATTTATGAGTGGGTTTAATATATTCCAACAACAAGGTTCTCTGTACAATGAAAAACCAGCAGGGCTCATCATTATTCTCTTGTACATCCCAACTTCATCATCTTCATCATTCTTGTATTGTAGGTGATTGCATAGTTTCCTTTCTACAAGTCAAATACATCATTTGCATGGTTATAAACATTTCATAATATTCCAGACATATTCACAATGACAAAATTATTATGAATAAATATATATTCCATACATTCATGCAACTATTTTATCCAATACAACCTTCATTCATGTCTTGTATACATATGGTAATTTTCTAGATGTCATCCATCTCTACTAGGACATTATTAAGAGCTTGAACTACTCTCAACATGTCAGCAAACAGGTTTCTATCTAGATAAGTAGAAATGGAATTTTGTATAGAACCATAAGCCACTTACCCATCACATGCATATTAGTAGTATACTACTCATCAATGAAAATACTCTATCATGTATAGTAAATTTCCTTGAACATAGATATATACACAACTAAACAATGTTATTTAGGAAACTAGATAGATAGGAAATGAGAATTCAAATACTTATCTTTTTTTGTTTGGTAGACTCCCTCTTGATCTTTATCTCCTTGCAAGAATTACTAGAGTATTCAAAAATGTGCTTTACTTCAATGTATGATTCTGAGGACCTATGCCCATCTTTATCATTATCATAAATGCTGAGCAAGCCTTCTATATCACAAATCATATATGACCTATGTATTGGTGCTAAATCTGTGTGTCCCTAAAAATGCATCCCTTCTTATCCAATTTTGAAATGGATAAGAGTGTGATATTCATATTTATCGATAGAATTATTTTGAAACAAAGTACATATTCCACATCACTTGAGTAATCATTAGAGGAAATTTGGGGTCTAAAATGGGCCTTATAATAAAACATGCCAAAAATAAGTTCTTGTGAGTTGAAATTCAAGAACCAATAGAATTTCAATAAAATGAGTCAACCATAATGGTTGAATTGACATATTTGTCATAAAAAAAAACTACTTTTTTTGTTCGTATTTTCGACATA
>LPNX010857390.1:30903-69310 GCA_001517045.1 Pseudotsuga menziesii
TCCAATAGGCAAACTATAATTTTCTATTGCAAAAGGAAATAGTTCTTCTTACCATATGTCTTCCAATCTTACTGGGAAAAATTCCCACTACTTGTCTAGATTCTCTATATTTATACAAAAGAGTAAAACTGTTGGGCTACCCATGCAATGACTCTTGGGCTTCCCCAACTCTTCATCTCCCATATTTTCTTTCATTAAGTGTTTATGAAAATTACAATATATTACAACAAAATGAATAAGATGCTCATAAGGAGGGTCCCTCCTGATTATTTAAAAATTTCTTCCATGTTGAAGCTTCTAAAGCAATACTTTCGAATTCAGAAGGTTCCAGGAATCGAATATTTATTTCGAATTTAGCAGCCTGGTTTCTGATGACTTTTATTCTGGCTGCGCTTAGGCAAAGTTGGTCTTCTAACAGCTGCACAGTAACCACAAAATGATCTACTTCATTCCTCAGGGTCTGTTCATCTAAATCTTTAATGTGTTGTATCCTTTTTTCATCTTCATGATACCTTCTTTGCAAAATTTCCAAAAACAGGCTATGTTCTGGACAAGTATCCATTCTTTGCTCAGCCTCTACCTGACATCGATTATACATGATCAAAAGTCTTCTGAAGAATTCTGCACAAGCCCCTTTGGTCTTCTTAATGGCCTTCTTGAATTCCTCGGCTGTGTTGATGGAAAATTCCAGTAAATCGTAGTCTTTTCTTAGGGCTTGTTGATCTTTTGAAGGTATATCGGCAGGAGTTTCTTCATTCGCTTCTAATCTCACCATCCTTCCTGATAGGACTTCTAATATGTCTTGTGATCTGTCAACAAAATATGAAGAGGTTTCCAAAATCTCTTCCAGCCGACTTTCCACCTGCAAGACCTTGCACCTCTCTTCTTCTATGGCCACTTGCAGCTGGTGCATCTTGCTTGTCTATGCTAGGACGTGCTCCTTGAATGGCTGAAGGTTGACCTGTTGTTCCTTGGCTTCTTCTAAAGCTCTTGTGAACAAGGTAATTTTCTCTTTAAGTTCTACCTTCTGCCCTTGAGATTGCCTCTCATCTACTTCCAAGGTAGCCTTTTGCAGCTCCAATTCCCCTATCCTACTTAGCAATTGCTCCTTTTCAGCCCTCAACTCCTTTTAGCCAGCCTTCGGCCTCCTGGGATATTCTCCTAGCCTCTTCATTTCTTTTCCTAGTTTCCTCTTCCTCGGCCTTTGCCTGCTCATCCTGTCCCTTTCCACCTTTGGTGGTGATTTTCTTTTTAAACTTTCTTCTTAAGGTCGTTATGTTTTGTGCACTGCGAAAAATGGACTCCTCTCTATCCCAGTGGCTAGTGTATTCAAAATGTACATTCACCTCTTTGCAATGCTCTGCAACCTTATTATGGGAGTCATTCCTATGGAAACACATTTCCCCAAAATGGAATTTCTCCAACTCCTCCATGAATTCATTGGCTTTATTTACCCTAGTAAACTTGTAGATTCCCAATCTGAATGGAAAAGGAGGGTATGCTGCTTTGTTATGTTCAAACAGAAAACTCCCTATGCCATCTAAAAAGACTTGTCTAACTGCCTCTTTGTGGACTACATAGTCAGTGGCATACTTAGGCAGTAGTGAAGGTGCTATAGAGCAGCCAAACATTCTAAAATATAGTCCATCCTCAATCAAGTAATAATCAGCATACTCTTCAATCACCTGCAATGCGTCCTCCGACATGCAGTTGCATTCTTTCAACAAAATTAAGGTATATAGTGGCATAATGAAGTGCTCACACACTTCCCTATAGTGGCTATGATATTTGTGAGCCCACAATGGCTTGTATGCCGAGTATATCGGTGTTCTTTCTCGATCCCAGATGCACCTCATATTGGGGAAAGGTTGGTTGCATAGTATGCAATCAATCAGTATAGAGCTCATGTAGAACTCTGATCTCTTTTGGGACAACCCTCCTAATGCTGATGCCATGCAGGATAAGAGACTGTTGGACACAATGTTGGCCTAGTTGAACACGGTCCCCTATGTTGCAACATAGAAAATGATAGGCACCCACTCTAATTTGAAGCTTTTACCGTGGGCCCTCCCGAAAATCCTGTTCAGCATCAGGGCGATGAGCCTGTAAGGGGTTCTTAGGCTTGCAGTGTCATACTCTCCAATCAGCCTAGTTCTAAAGTTTTTTCCAGGCATAAGAATCCTCTTCAGTGTCTCAACTAGGTCCATCCTAATGGCTTGCAGCCAGTCTTCAGTCATATATACTTGTGCTTCTGGTAAGTGGTAAGCCAGAGCCACATATCCAAGGCTATAAGCAGCATAACCTTGTTTATCAACATTTTCCAGAATCGTGGTGGTTACATCTTCCCTAGGTAGAATCCACCCAATCACCTCTGAGCATGGAAAGAGCTCAGTTCTAGTAGCAATTTTCATCAAGAAGGATCTCTCTATGTTGGCATAGATGGTTTCTTCTTCAAAACCTTTATCAGGTACTTCTCAGTGCGTAATTAATCTATAGATTTCTCTCCATTGATATTCGAGTTCTACACCAATTATGCATTTAGTGTCTTCATAAGTGTATTCGACTCTGGTAATGATTTCGACTTTGGGTTCCTCTTCAACTACTGGAGTATTCTTCTTCTGATGTCTAGACATCTTGAAATCTGCGGGATTTCCCTATCATGTACATAAATGTATTTTAGGTTCTATTATGTCATTTTCAGATAATATTTAAAGATAAATACAACAATATAAGCGTTTACCTCATCTGTGCTAAACATAAGTGCAGCTATGAAAAATAAGAAAACAATGTTCAAAACCAATTGCTCCTGCCCAAGAACTAAAACTAGCTCAAGCCTAACAAAATTCGGAATTAGAAAATCACGAGCTTCGTTAATATGAACACAATCCCAAGCCCCCTTTTCGGTGCCACAACCTACACGCTACGCGGAAGACAAAAAATGCACCTAAACTAAAACCAATTCAAGCTAGGATGCTACAAGTGATAGCACACTAGAAGACAAGAGGAAACTACTTGCTGTAAATGCTCACTTCGCGGTCTGACTGGGTAATGCAATTCTAACCTAGATGGGTTCAGGGTTCGGATTCAAGCGAAACAAATTTACCGCTGCAACCCTAGTTCATAAAAAAGAGGGTGACGATATAGTGGAAACAAAGGCGACATATCATTAGAAATCCGTGAAATCCCTCCCTGAAAGGCCAAACACAAATTGGGGGAAACTAGTGCGGATAGCGTAACAGCCATCTGTGCTGGTTTCTCCAGCAATTGAGTGTAGGCCGCAAAACCATAATTGACACAAGAGAAAATATCAAGCAAAACCATAAACACCCCTTCCCAACTGATGGCTGGACCCTTTACCTCATAATATATACATGCCAGGACAAGAAAAAAAACCAAGTAACCACTAACCGCGGAGACAACAAAACAGCTCGTCCAATTAAACAGAATGGGAAAACGAGCATAAGGGCCTACATGGCACTGCTGCGCAATTGGTGGAGAAAAATTGTAACTTCCATGGTGGGGCCACCTAGGAGCGAAGTTACTGATAGAACAATTCTCAGTCTGCTCAAGAGAAAATGACAGCACAAAGAAAATTCCAAAATAATAATAAAAAATGAAACACCCAAACTCCACTATATATACGCCCCGTTCAACTACAATCAGCAGGAAAAAAATAAAGTCATCGGGCGGCAAAAGGCTAAGGGGTCGGTGATCATGTCAATAACGCCTCCGCAACGGAGGATGATGAAAATGGCGGAGCACCCGCAATGGTGTTGGCGGGAGAAAAAAACTTGCATCGGAGCTTGTGAGACTAGGGCTCGGGTCAAAAGATGATTAGAGAGCCACAACGGCGAATCCGTAAAAGAAATGAGTTCCGCAGACCAGCAAAATCGGAGTAAAAAAATAAATATGAATGAAGCAAAAAATATTGACCAAGCGGAACAAATAAGTCAAACTATCGGAAGCACAGTTCCTTCTAGAGCCGCAACGGCGAGAGTTGACAAGAACCAAAGACCGGCAGCAAGGATCGAAAGAGGATGAAACAACTCTCAGACCACTTCACGGAACCCCTTCCGCAACAGCGGAAGACGTATAGACTAAGGTTTCAACGGGATTTCAAAAACCAACGCCGATAAAGAAAAAATACATCGGAGACCAAAAAATTAGACTTCGGACTTGATGTTTGGTTCTTTTCCGCAATGGCGGATGCGCAGACAACTAGACTCTTGATTCAAAGTCCAAAATACTTCTGAGGGTGAGACAAAAAATAATTCAAACATAAAAACATTTTCCCGCATAAAAGTAGTCTTCATTCAACATCAAGTAAAAACAAAAAAAACCGAGCAAAACGAATTAAAGGAGGGTCCCAAAAAATTTTGAATTTTGGGAAATTGTTGCAGCTGCAACAACATCTATGTCATCTCTTAGGATCACTGGATACTGAGAGCCTCCATCTCAAACACTATTGCAAATTCCTTTTGTACCCATCAATGAGCTTCTCGCCCCATGTAGGCTTCCATATTCAACCTTGTAGCTAAGGTTTACATATCCATCACTATTGGTGATCCTCAAGCTCCTCATGTAATTGCATGTGTTATCCCATAGGTGACTCTAGAGCTTGTACAAAACCTTCAACGCATAGGTGGTTCTTTGTTAAGAGTCCCTAGTCTTGGAAGTTGTTATATATGCACAGCCACTTCACTGATAATTGTGTCTAGTCAATGGAGAAAATGTCTCGCTATAATATACTCCATATTTTTGATAGAAACCATGAACCTTTCTTTGTATCTCTTGAAATTTCCATCTACAACATGCTTGATTTAGTAGATCCATTTGGTAGACATTACAAACTTCCCTTCAGGTCTTGAGAACACATTCTAAACATCATTCTTCATGATTGGTACTCCTAGATTATATAGTACTTCTAATCTTCCTTCCTGGGACATCCTTTTGCAAAGTGTCCTTTTCATCATAAGTGGAACATCTGAGCTATGAGAGGTCCTTCTTCTGAATTTTTTTTTATTCTTATGAGAATTTTCTTCCTTTTTTTTATTTCTCTTCTTGGTATGAGCTATTTAGGTCTTGACTTTCATTTTCATCCATCTCTTCTTATTTTTCTACCAATCGAGGTTCTTCTTGCATGCATTCCTCCCATAGGTGAGATTTATTCTAGTACAAATTCCTTGAATGGATGATTTCCATGATCTTGGGAGACCATTCAATGTATTCGTCTCCACTTTCATTTATTCTACATTGTCTCCAATAACTTCTAGTTTCTCCTTGATTTGGGAGACCATTATGAATTCAAATTGAATACTTTCTTACATCTACATATTCATACTATTGGGATGAATCCTCAATGTCATATTCATGTTGATGTTGAATATATCATTGGATTTATTTCAAATATGGTACATGTGGTATCAAATGGTCCTTGGTGCAATCTACAATGATCTGCTTAGATTCTCTGGAACTGTAGCTCCTCCTTTGACATAATCTTCCATCTCATGCTCTTCTAGTTTGAGGAGCACTCTATAATTCCATGCCTAGAAGTTCTCGACTCTTGTAATCTTGTCCTCAATCTTGGTCTTCATTGTCTCCATGATAAAGGGATACCTTCAAATTGAAATAGAGAGAATCCAACTTACCAATGGTATTGCTTCAATTGGATGCGTTCTTCAATTGGATGCTTTCTTCAATTGGATGCTTTCTTCAATGGTTTTCTAGAACACTACTTCTAGTGAGCCTAGGGTTTGATAGAGAAACCCTAATTTTTCAACATAGGTGACCTTCAAATATGATTAGATAGAAATATATGCCTCCCAAAGGTTAGTTGAGTATCATACTCATTTTCCCAAAACCTTGGACAAAACTACAAAATATATGATGCCCTAGTTTTCCTACAGTAGTGTTATGTCAAAATTTGAAAATACACAGAATGAGAAACTCTCTACATAGAAGGATGCACCCTTCCAAGTAAATTTGGTTGCTCCTTCATTTTCAACTGATCGGTGGAGGGAAGTTCTTGTAATAGGAAGCCCTAGTTTCTTCAATTTCTTCTATAGAATTGTTCGATATTGATTCTATTGAATATCCAAAATTCCTGCTCCTCAAGGTATGAAACTTCGTCCTGAGATATCCTGATATAAATTATTTCTAAATCCACACGTTAGAGAAGGATTGTATTAACCAATTTGAACTTATTCTAAGTTTCCTAAGGTGACATGTTTGAGGGTTGGTTCAATATATCAAACTTGTATGGACTTCCACTTGTCACTGTTCCAACTTTGAGGTCTCAAACTCACACCATAGAAACTAAAGTCCATTCCCTATCTGTAACATATTTCTAAATTTGATTTGGATATGTCTATCCCTATATATAGCAATTATCCCTAGTTCACCTCTTTAATACTGAATTCTAGAAGAGGATGGAACCCTAATTTGGAGGAATCATATCTATGAAAGTATAGGGAATCTGAGGATGAAAATAGAATACAAGGTATAGCAATATTTCATATTTGTCCTATACAAACTTTATCTCTTGAGAATTTAGCAAAATCTAGTTATAGTGAATATTCCAAGATTACTAGATTTTTCCTTCTAGGGTTTTCAAGCATGAAACCCTAATCCCCAGTAGCTGCAGTTGTAGCAGTATTTCAACTGCACAAAGAATTATTTCATGGTGGATCTGATACCATGTTAGAGTTTTGATGGTTATACACTATATGGAAATAATTTTTTACTAAATGAAAATATGTTGTTACTCAGACTACCTAGATATCACTGAGATGTAGGATGTTTACTCTAAATGGAAATATTTTGTTACTAATTATGGGTAGGGTAGGTCACTAAAGGAAATTTGAGGTCTAAAATGAGCCTCCTAAGGTGTGAAAATTTTGATGGTTATACAAGATCTAAAAAATTTAGAATCATAACATCATAACCATATAGAAAAGGATCACTGAAAGAAAGACATGCATTGCCACACAAAGAAACAAAAAGATTTATCCTAGGAAACCTTTGTAGGGGAGAAAACCCAACAAAAATTCCTCGTTATAGAATTCAACCAAGTATAGTGTAAGACCCCAATAATAAGACTTGTAAGGCACCAATAATAAGACTTGATTGCTTCCTCTCCTCCAAATGAACCACTCCTTCTCTTTCTAGTACAACTGCTTGAGTTTTGAGTGTGTCCAAATGAGAGAGGTGTCTCCCCTATTTAAATTGATTAGTGGAGAGTCCTAATAACCCAAAATGGTCGACTTATCACCCCAATTAGGACCTAATTTCGTTGGGATACTCAAAAATACATTTTAATAATACTTTTGTGGGTATTGCTGACTTGACTTACAATGAAGGTTTTACCTCAAGACTTTACATGACCAAATACATCAATGACATCCCTAATCTGAGGAACAACATATCTAAAAGGGGAAGTAATAATAATAATACAAAATAGAATATCTGCCATAGTTACATTTCCTTCAAAATGGGCCTCCTAAAAAAAATTATTAAAATAATAGTTAAAATAATAAAATAATATTTATTAATTTTGGAGGAAGAAAAGAAAAAAACTACTTTTTTGTTTGTATTTTCGACATGTCTACCCATGCTTTTACTCAAATTTCAATTGAAAGAGCTCATTGGATGCGGAACTAAAATCCACATGCAATGAGTACCCACTCGTCATACTTTTGATGGACCCCGCTACCCCAAAAGAAAGAAATACCTGAAAAAACATGATGATGATGTCATCATCACCACATTTTTTCAAGTATTTCTTGCTTTTGGGGTAGCGGAATCCATCAAAAGTGTGCCGAGTGGGTACTTGTTGGATGTGGAATTTAGTTCCGCATCCAACGAGCTCTTCCGATCGAAATTTGAGTAGAAACACGGGTAGATACGTTGAAAATACAAACAAAAAAAGTAGTTTTTTTTTATGATACCTATCCCCAAATTTATATTAAAAAAGTGTTTAAGACCGATACGGTATTTCAAATTTAAAGCAACTTCATTGGCTAACACATAATGACATGGAATTTGAGTTAAAGTTAAAAGGCCCATTTTGAGTTGAAATTTCCTCTAATGAGTAAAATAATAGTTAAAATAATAAAATAATAGTTAAAATAATAAAATAGTATTATACATTTTGAAGGAAAAGACAAAAACTAATTTTTTTCTGTATGTTCAACCTCTTTCCCCCCAAAATCCATACATTTGATGGAACCTGCCCTATGAAAAATGAGAAATACTTTAAGAAAATGTGCTTATTTCAAGTAACACATTTTTTAATGTCTTTCTCATTTTTCATGGGCTAGATGGGGGGGGGAGTTCCATCAAAAGTATGTAATGTGGGTACTCGTTGGATGCATAATTGAATTTTGCATCCAATAAGTGCTTGCTCTCAAAATTTGAATAAAACCACAGGGAGATAAGTGGAAAATACAAAAACAAAAAAAGTAGTTTCTTGTATGACAAATATGCCAAGTCAACCATTATGGTTGACTCATTTTCTTCAAATTCTATTGGTTCTTGGATTCCAATGCTTCAATGGATAATTTTCTTATAACACCCATTTTAGACCTTAAATTTCATCTAATGAATAGTGATGTCTCAGATGATCGTAAAACTTATCCTTATTTTTTTGATTTGTGGTTGTATTTATTTGACCTTTTTACCTTTAGAAAGGAGGTATATACGTTCTATAATCATCGATGGAATTTCTTGCTCCAAGATTGTATGAAATTTATTTCCTAACATTAACCAAGTATGTAATATTTTGTAGACTCGGTAGTGTCACATGGAAGAATTTTTCTTGTTATGATTCAACAATTTATCAATAAAGTTTCCTGTGTTGCTCTATGTCCTAATTGAACTATGTACTTACTAGTATCCAATGTTTACTATTCCAAATGTTATTAATCATTTTTAGCACTTTGTTGTAGTTTAGAATTGTAGGTTTCCAAATGTTTGCTAAGCTACTTTGTTGTCCCCTCAAATTGACCATGCTAAGTTCCTAGGGGCTCAAAGTGATATTAATTATTCTTACTAGGACAATTTTTTCTAATAATTGTTTTAAGGAATGTATTTAATTCTATTTCAGCAATTTTATTTACTATGCAAAATAATGATGTGGAATCAAGGCTGCCATGTCAGGAGGGCGCATTGGGGAAAGCTAGTCAACTTGCCTTGGTAAAAATAAGAAAGTACATGACAAAATGAAATAGGAGAATAAAAGGAAGTTGCCTAAAAGTAGCAGAAAAGCAGACAGAGGTAAAAGAAGAAAATTATTTCAAAGGGGAGGGCATAGTTTCCTCTTATGGAGTTCAGAAAAGCTGCAAGAGAAAAGAAGGAAAGTTTTTGAAAGGAAATAACAATTTCCTTATGACCCAAGAAAAGAATAAAACTGTCATAACTCAAAAGAAGCATCATTTGACTAAGGGAGGGTGCAGTTTCTAATTGTGAAGGATGATTTGGAATTGGAAACAATTCCACATGGTCCAACTTGCCAAATTTCCCAAAGGGGGTGCTTATGTGGCTAGGGTTAGGGCACCCATGGGATTGCATTGCTCTCACAAGTCACCATTGGCCTCCACTTGCTAAAGACATCATCCATAAGGATATTAAAGGTGAATTTGATACCATTGATTCAGTTTGGTTTTTATGTGTGATGATCTATGCTTATGTGAGCATTACTTCTGAGTGTTGTGCCTCAAACTACTGGGAGATGAGCCCTAGCCTTCCATTCCCCTCTCCTTCCATCCTCTTCTCTTTCACTTCAGGTATGGAGATCTAGATTGGAGAAATTGAAGGATTATCAGATTTATTTTTATCCTCCATCATGCTCAGTTCGAGCTCCATTGAATCCCATGCTTCACCTATGCTCGCAGCCCCTTGCTGGTCATGTTCTAGGCCTCCTACACCTTATTTTTGGAGTCTCTTTGTAATAGTCAGTCCATTATATGATTTATGTTCTGTAGTATAATAATACTCTGTAATTTCAATTTATCAGGTCGAAACATATATCTCCATAAAGAATTTTGTCTTCGGTTTCTCCAGAAAGGCTTATTTTATCATTGTATGGGGGAAAATTAATGAATATGAATGCTATAATAAATAGGAAAGATTGGGAAGTGTTTGAAGAGATTTTATATGTTCAGTGATATTATATTTACCTATTTTACAATTTATATGTATTACATAAATAAATTTGACATGATTTAACTGCTCAATTTTAGACCCTAGCTAGATTACTAGCTTTTAATTACTAGTTTTTCCAAAACTTCTGTAAAATGAGTTCTGTTAACTCAAATTGAGACCTGTAAGTTCCATTGGGTCACTAATAGGACCAAATTACCATAAATATATCCATAACCATTTTTATTTGGTTACTTACCACCTTTTTGGATCCTCCTCTGCGAAGGGTTTCCCTTGGCCAAAACTGCCGAAAAAATCCAAATTCATCCAAAACTACTCAGAAATTTCCAGAACTTATTAAAAATGTCCAAAACATATTATTATTTTATATTAAATATGGAACAAATCTCTGCAAGTTTCCAGAAGCCCTTGGTTGAAACAGACCGAACTACTTTTCCTAGTTTCACGGTTTGACTTCCCACAAACATGGCAGTAGGTTTCCGCGGAGAGAATTCTGAACCATAAATGGAATAAGATATAAATGTGTTAGGGAATATGAAATTATATTTCTGAATTTTTTTGGTTTCTTCCCACTGCCCACTCCTTTTTCCATTAAAATTTCCCAAAAGAAACCCCTGATTTGCCCAGTTCAAAAAGGCTTTGTGTGAATTAATTCAATTTCAGAATTTTTAATTTAAAAATTGCAGCACATTAATATTATTATATGTAAATCGGATAAGGGATATTATAGTGGTATCAGAGCACTTTCATCTACTCCTGTGGAAAGAAGGATCTCTGTTGACTAACATTGTAGATCAGTAAGTCAAAATTGCAACCATGAGGTTGCTACCAGTGATTACAGAAGAAAAGGTGATCCATGTTAATGATGGATTGAAAATGTCAAGAGACCATGTTGTTTGATTTTGTGAAAATGAGGACTATGAATACATAATGGTTGAACCACCAATGGCTAACGCTGAGAAGGATTTAGCAAAGATGATAGATGCAAGTGAAAACTTGCCCCACCACTACAAAGAGTATCTTGCATTGGGAGAAAATATTTGTAAATCCATTCCTTTAAAAGATTATTTTTATTTCAGATTTGGATTTGAGCCGAAGAATGTGGAGGATAAATATTTCAATTGCATCAAATCATCTGTAAATGAACCAATTTGTTCCAACTATGTGAGTAAGGAATAAGAAAGAGAATCCAAGAGAGGAGATGCAGCAAAGACATATGTTGGTCCAAGCATTATGAGATTGTTTGGGTGTTCTTCTAGAAGATATTCCAAAAGTAGTGATAGGGGTACTATTCTAGAGTGTGATGTTTCATCAAAGCAATATCCACTGACAACCCACCCTTCAAAATAGAAGGTCATAAACCTTCCAGAGGAAGAAACATGTAGTGCTTCTAATGAAAGTATTGAGGAGGAAAAAGAAGAAGGACCTGTTGGTCGAAACCATTTGGATGGGAAGGATGAAGAGGAGGATGAGGTCCCAAATCCATTCTCAATCCTAAAAAAAGGGATATGATTCACTTAGTTATTCAATTGATCAAGGAAAATAAAAGATCCATGAGGTGAAGTGCAAATCAGCACAAGGTGGTTGCATAGGTGAAGGAGTTGAAGATGAAGGAAATTCAATTTTTTGGGTGGGTGATCTCCAGATCAATGCTCAAGGGTTTGTCTCATTTATGGGTGGTGAGACATATTTTGGATCAGATCCAAAAGTGGTACACAAATCAGATTTATAGTCACCTCCCGAGCCATAGAATGAAAAAGAAAACAAGGCCTCACCGCTCAGGTGTGAGCAAAAAAAAATTGTGGAGGAGCAGGCCACCAAAGTATCTGTACAAAAAGATGATAATATGAAAAACATGGATAGTAAAATATCTTATTTTTGCAGCAGCCATGAACACCCACAACCATCTGATTCTTGGGAGGATAAAAAGTCTTCACTTGCATCTGAGGACTACAAGATGAAGGACATTTGTGAGGGAGATGAAATTACTCCTAGATTTTCTGTTGGTGATCACAAAGCCACTGCAAAGGAGGGGGGTGTTGTCAAAGGTGATGAGGTATATTTTATATCACATCCAAAATAAGAACATATGTTACATATAAATACATCATTTGAAGTTTCCAATGAAGTGGAAGACAAGCCCCCACCAGTCGGGTGCGAACTAGGAAAATTGAAGGAGAGAAATTTGATGCAGAGAGATGAGCACAGTTCAGAATTTTGGACTCTCTTACATCATGATGAAGCTGAAATTCCAAGTGATGATATACTTTCTGATTTTTGTACAGATCACATGTCATGCCAGCCTTTAGAGATACCCTCCACTTCACATCATGCAAGTGATTTTGCAGAAAATTCAAAGGTTGACTTGCATGATGAGAATGAGTTTTGTGTTTGTTGCCACCTTTCACACACCTGGGGAGGAACGTGGCAGAAATATTGAAGCCACTCGATGTGTCCTTGGGGGAAAGTATCGAGTCAAGGCTTTCACCTTGTTCTTGACTCCTCCGTTTAGGCTCAACTCCTAACGAAGCCAAGGGGGGTTGACCCTATTAAGTTACTAAGGAAAATTATTTAGTATGGTGATGTTAAACTGAATGAGTTACGTAGGAGTTTTAAATTTAACCATAAACAACCATAGATGACAAGATAAAAAATGAGCACACGAAAGCACAATGCTCAAACACAATATATATAGAGAGAAAGAAAATAGCTAGTGCCTTAAAATGGAGTCATGAAATAATCAATGTACTTGCATGTGCTTAGAGTGAATGTTTTTCGATTGCCTCTTGGTATGTTTTAAGTTAATGTGAAATCTAAGTTGATTAAAATTAGGCGAGGGGGGGACTCCAGATATACCCAAGGGGTACTTGGAGTATGTCCAAAAATAAACCTTCACGGCTACCTGCAAGGAATGTGTGGGCTAAATGGAGTCTCTAAGACTGTGTTCATAATACCCCAAAGGTGTAACAGAGATTGGCACCTCGAGGTCACTGTAAGGTTTCCCATTACACCAAAACTTGCAAATGTTGGTGAACATTTGAAACCCAGCACAAGCCCAATCACCAGGAGTGGCGGTTAAACCACTTGTTTTATATTCTCAGAGGTGCGGCAATTATACCATGTGGAGGTACCCGATACTCCAACACCCTACCTCCGGCGTAGCTCAGGGGAATTGAACCTGAGACCTATGCTCTGATACCATGTAAGGTTTGCTATTACACCAAAACCTGCAGATGTTAGTGAACATTTGAAACCCAGCACAAGCCCAATCACCAGGAGTGGCGGTTAAACCACTTGTTTTATATTCCCATAGGTGCGGCGGTTATACCATGTGGAGGTACCCGATACTCCAATAGTCACTTTTCAGGAGTTGCCACTTTCTTTGGGTATTTTTCCATCGTTACGGTTTGATCGAGGCATTGGATTTTCTCCTGATGGTGGTTAATTGGGGAAGGTGAAAAATAATTAATCTAATCACTCTGGTTTCTTTTGATGCAGCTTGACTGATCAGATGAACTGCAGCTAAGTGCAAAGCATACACACTGAAGTCTTGTCAATTTTAGTGAATTTTAAAGGATGTGTTTTCTTAGAAACAAAAACCCTCCAGGAACATCTTTCGGTCCAAGTGGACCTCAATAGGGGAATCAAGGAGGGGGTTGATTTTAGAACAGTTGTTTAAATAAATTAAATATAAGAAGCAAAAGAAAATAATCAAACCACAGGTTCTCTAATTATTCCTACCACGCATCTCTTTCCCCTTGCGGGTCAATCGGGAAGTCGTGGGGTAAGTATTCAAGTTACTTTGGTACTATAATATGGAATATATGATAAAGTAATCAAATAATGTTATTCTACATGAATGATACTAATCTAGAGTGAGAAAAAATAAGACAATGCAAAAATGACAAAAAAGGCGTGAATCCCCCTAGAGGGGATGGGGAATGGGCTCGAAAGAGCCTATTCGGAGAAATTTTTTATTGTATGCTGTTAAAATATCAGTAAAATTATCTAAATCCTCTTGGTTCTTATATAGGATGAAACCAATATTTTACCAATTTCCCAAAATTAAAATTACATTCAAAAGGGAGACCCCTGGGGGGGATTCGGATGATCCAAAGGCCACTTTCGAACAGTAGCTTCTCCTCTTTCTGTTATTCCTTCTAAAATAAATCGATATTATTATAATTAAAGATGCCCAAAATCACTTTGAAATTACCTTTGGGTCAGCCTACTTTAAACCAAAAAAAACTAAGTTAAAACTAGTTAAATGGAAAAAAGGAACCAAGGAAAGCAAGCTTTCCTTGGGATCTTGGCTTGCTGTTTGGGAAGTGAATGAGATGTGCACTGAATCCTGGATTTTATCTTTTAAAAAATAGAAAAAAAAATCTAATGCATGTAAACTATGAATTCTCTTTAAATTGCCATGCAAAACGGAAGATTTCCCTAAACTAGATTTAGAATGCGTAATGAAACTTTTTAGGAATGAGATCTAGATTATGATCCTTGAAATGATATATCTATGTAAGTTTTACTTTAAGATGATAAATCTGAATAATGACAAAGCTTGTAAACAAACTAACCAGGTAAAATTTGGATTTTTAGAAGGAGGAAGAGAGAGAAAGAGTGTCGGAAGCCTTGAAGATCAACCGTCGAGCTTTCCGGTGGAATGTTGAGGGACTATGCCTTTGAGAAATTTTTGGAGAAAGTGATGAATAAAACTAGATCAGCACCCTCTCCAAGCTAGGAACCTGCAACTTAATCCAAAGGATTTCCAAAATGCTTGTGAGATCTGGTTAATACATAAACAGAGATATTAGAATAGCATGCATATAAACTTATAAAACATGTTGAATCTAGATCTCTAAACATGCATAAAAATGAAAGAGATAGCCAATAAAATTATTAACAAACTCCTTTCCTACCAACATCATAATAAACCTATTATCAATCTTTTAGCAATGGATCCACAAAAAATAAGCAAGTTATGAACATAGATACTGGTTACCTCAGTAAAACATGGCAATGCTCATCCACACACACAATAACATGACACCATATTGCCTCCAAATATTTTATTTATTTCAAATGAAAAATAGCAATAGTAAAATAGCAACAGCCCCTCAATCCTAGTTCTAACTAGCTTGGAAGAAGTAATATGTGCTTTATTTATAACAAAAATAGGAAATCTAGCCCAAGGGGGCGCAATTCCTAAGGAGAGAGAGATTGCAGCTGCATGTGGAGTGAATCTGATCATGATATGAGTCTCACTGAGTGCAAATGTCAATCGGAGAGCTGATCTACCTGACACCTTAACCTGCTAACTGAAGAATCCACCAAAACTCATCCAGATGAGTCCACGTATGTGGAGGAGAGACTTGGCACAATTCCCAAGATTGCATGCATTAATATACTCTCTGTTCAGTCCAGATCAGCCCCTTATGTCAAGGAATGGTCAGATCCAGTCAATCCCAAGATGATGAGATGGATTTCAGTCAAATTGGAGCAAATCCCAATGATTTAGGATTTTGAATTTTCTCCATTATTTAATTAATTTATCAATTAACTAATCAATATTTGATTTTTAGGGATTTTTGACCCGAGTGATGGACAAATCACTCAAAACTTAGAAAAAGTGGGTCTATGGGTTTAAATGGCGCTCTAAGCTTGAAAATGAGCACCCCCATGACTGAAATTGATTTCTGAGCCCACTTTTATTACAAAACCATTTTTTCCAATTAGACTATTAAAAAATAGCCTAAGTTTTGTGGAAAAATTATACTTAAAAAATTTAAAAAAATTAAAACCTAGGGGGACTTAGACATGTTCATATGACTCGACCATGATTCCTATCAGGTTTATACATTAACACATAGACTCTAATAACCTCAATAGGCCTAAATGCCAAGCCGACCACCCCAACTTTGGAGGTATTTAGTGAAAAACTTAGAAATTATCAGTCGTTTATTCAAGAACCAATAATAACCAAGGGAAAAAACACCCTGTGCTAATCGGATTGACAAATAAAGTCTAAGAGACTGAGTCTTTTACAGACACTATCATGCTAGAACATGTTATTACAACTCCCCTATGGGGTATGAACATGTGATATAGTACAACAAGCACTTCCCATAAGAACTTCCGAAGGTCTTCTGAAGTCTGAACAAATCATCTTTGTCCAGTTCACCAGGATCACTTGATAAAAAACCACTAAGTAAAACTTAGGTGGTAACAGTGTTGTGGAACCATGCCACAAGTAAAGTAGTATTATATATCAGTTGTTAGAGGAAGATACCTTGGTGCAGGATCTTCTTTGTGAGCCACATCATCTAAGTGGACCACTTAAGGAGGATAGAGAAAAGCTTAAGGTATCCTTGAAAAACTTTGTTGACATCAATGCCTTGGTGGCTAGTTGTTGTTGGAAATCTTCTGGAGGAGAAATGGAAGGAGATCCTTTTTGGAGGAGTGCATAGAATTGAAAGAAGGCATGTTCAAGATGAAGGAGAGCTAGATGAACCTACTGTGTGATAGATATCATCTCCTCATAATGGCTTAAATGTATCACTATGTAGTCAAGAATGAAGAAGAAGAATTAGAAAGGCTAACTAATAAGTTGGAGATCACTAATGACTTATTGAACAACACACAGAGATCCCTTCAAGAGTCAAATTTGTAGATATGTCAACTTCAAAATGATTTGAAGGTGTCACACCTTTCATGTTTCATGGAAGGAAATGTTTTGGGTATAATGGAGGGACCTCATGTGGAGGACAACCATGAGGGAGGAGCATATTTGTAGATGTTTGTGAAGATCCCTGATGAATATTACTTTTTCCAAGCACCTATTGGTATGCAGAATGACATAGAGGAGTTCTTAGCTATGGGAAGTATGGATGAGGATATTTCAAGTGAATCAGCAAGAAAATATGATCGTATATTCAGGGATTGGGTAGAAAAAACTATCACATAAATAGAGGATAAAAGATGTACTAGAATTGCTTGCACTGGTGAAGGGTTTTCTGACGCATATGATTGGGAAGAGACACATTCTGACAACCACTTATGGATGGTAGAATCTGATCCAGAGGAGGTGGCTGATCACATTCCATATGGATCAGAAAACAAAAGTACTTGTTCATCCATTGATTGGGTGGATAGCGACACCTTGGGAATGAAGACTGTGGGAGGTAAAGAATTTATTTTCTGCAATAAATTCTTTGGTGTGAATGGAATTGTCCTGACATGTGGGCAGCCACAAAGATTTATTTTGCAGCTATTGGATACCTTCCATACACATGCACATGAGGTGCATTCTGATTTTTTTATGCTTGAAGACTGTACAGACAAGTTTGATGAGAACCAAGCACTTGGCCTTTTCCAGAAAAAAAAAATGTAATTGTTTCCTGAAAAGAATCTCTTCCCCATGGGAGAGTCAGATGAGGATGAAGATGGGGAAACCATAAGTTGGGTGGATAATTATTTTAGAGATATGATTCACAGTTCTACCCACACTTTTATTTCAGCCTCATCAAGCGAGAATGAAATTTGGGAGAAGGAATTTTCCTTGTTGGTGCAATAGGAAGAGTCTGAGGCTTTCCTAGGTGTCCGTGATGACTTGTGGAATGCACCATCACCCTCCCATCAGCCACATAGGAACATATTTCTGTCTCTTGATACCATTCAACCACATGTGGATTGGGTGATATATTACATGTCACACATGGAGTCTTCTTGCAAAACAATTTCTGCTCATGGGCTGTGGAAGGCAATTGAGCAATCAAAGTGCCAATAGGCGTTGATGAGAAAAACATCTTGCATCAAGTGGTCTTAGTTGAGGAAATACAAACAGTTGGATGGATTCTTGTACCCTATGACCAATGGCAGAGATTTTATCCATTGGAAGTGTTCACATGTACCTTTTGGTTGGAGTGTCAGTACCCTCTCGGATTGGATGATGGGACACTTATTTATTTTTCCTGCTTACATTTTTGAAGATAATTGTGATGCATCATCTTATGGTGAGTAGTTTGGGAATCCTTGTTAGTTGGATGATTCCTATACTCATTGGGGTTGGACATGGGACTCACACCTATGTCTTTGCAGCAACATCATTGTGACATTCAATGTTGATGTGCATCAAACACATAAGTAACTTTATGTTGGGTGGGAAAATATGACATATTTCCAATTTTGCATTGAGAATTTCTAGTTTTCAATGCAGTGGTATGATTTCCACAACATGAATGTCATTTCCTGTGATGATAAATTTGTATGGTGGATTCTAATATTTAGATACTTACAGTTGAGGAAATGGGATCCAGGCATAAATTTTCCTGATAAGTTGTGTGGAAAGGAATTCTCACTGAACGGGGTGCAATGCAAGCAATGGGACACTCACATTGATTGTTTTGGAGAAACTTTACAAGCTGGCTTTATGGAGCAAGTCAACATTTTTGCACAACGGATTCATGCTCCAATTCTCTTCCATGATAAACAAATTTGCAGCACTCTGGATTGCTTCTGCTTGAGGACAATTAGATTTGGGAGGGGAGGATTGTCATGTCCCCTCAAATTGACCATTAAAAGTGTTGACCATGCTAAGTTCCTAGGGGCTCAAAGTGATATTAATTATTCTTCCTAGGAAAAATTTTTGCTAATAATTGTTTTAAGGCATGTGTTTAATTTTATTTCAGCAATTTTATTTACTATGCAAAATAATGATGTGGAATCAAGGCTGCCATGTCAAGAGGGCGCATTGGGGAAAGCTAGTCAACTTGCCTTGGTAAAAATAAGAAATTCCATGACAAAATAAAACAGGAGAATAAAGGGAAGTTTCCTAAAATAAGCAGAAAAGAAGATAGAGGTAAAAGCAGGAAATTATTTCAAAGGGGAAGGCGCAGTTTCCACTTATGAATTTCAGAAAGGATGTAAGAGAAAATCAGGAAATTTTTTGAAAGGAAAGAACAGTTTCCTTATGACCCACGAAAACCAGAAAGCTATCATAACTCAAAAGAAGCATATTTTGACTAAGAGAGGACGCAGTTTCTAATTGTAATGGATAATTTGGACTTGGAAACAATTCCACATGGTCCAACTTGCCAAACTACCCAAAGGGGGCGATTATGTGGCTAGGGTTAGGGAACCCATGGGGTTGACTTGCTCTCATAAGTCACCATTAACTTCCACTTGCTAAAGAGGTCATCTAGAATTATATTAAAGGTGAATTTTATCCCATTTATTCAGTTTGTTTTTTATGTGTGATTATCTATGCTTATGTGAGCATTAATTCTGAGTGTTGTGCCTCAAACTATTGGGAAATGAGCCCCAACCTTCCATTCCCCTCTCCTTCCATCCTCTTCTCTTTCATTTCAGGTATGGAGAGATAGATTGCATATATTTAAGTATTATTAGATTTATTTTCAGCCTACATCATGTTCAATTCAATCTCCATTGAATCCCATGCTTCACCTATGCTCACAGTCCCTTGCTGGTCATGTTTCGGGCCTCCTGCCCCTTAGTTTTGGAGTCTCCTTGTAATGGTAAATAAATTATATGATTTATGTTCTGTAGTATCATAATACTCTTTAATTTACATTTAAAATTTCTAAAAATATATGTCCATAAAGAATTTTGTCTTCAGTTTCGCCAAAAAGGCTTATTTTATCACTATATGGGGGGGAATTAGTGAATATGAGTGCTATAAGACATAGGAAACGCTGGGGAAGTGTTTGAAGAGAAATTATATGTTAATTGAGATTATATTTACCTATTTTACAATTCATATGTATTACATAAATATATTTGACTTGATTTAACTGCTCAATTTTAGACCCTAGCTAGATTACTAGCTTTTAATGAATAGTTTTGCCAAAATTGATGTAAAACGAGTTTTGTTAACTAAAAATGTGACATGTAAGTTCCAATGGGTCACTGAAAGACCCAAATTCCCATAACTATATCCATAACCCTTTTTTGTTTGGTACATACCATCTTTTCAGATCCTCCTCTACACAGGGTTTCCCTTGGCCAAAACTGCTGAAAAATTCCAAATTCATCCAAAAATAATCATAAATTTCTAGAAATTATAAAAAATGTCCAAAACATTTTATTATGTTTTATTAATTCGGTAACAACCCTCTATAATTTTCTAGAAGCCCTTGGTTGAAACAGACTGAACTACTCTTCCTAGTTTCACAGTTTGACTACCCATAAGCATGGTAGTAGGTTTCTGCGAAGTGGATTCTGAACCCTAAATGGAATCATATATAAATTTTCTAGGTAAGAGTAAAATATATGTCTGAATTTATTTGGTTGCTTCTCAGTTCCCACTCCTTTTTCTTACAAAATTTCCCAAAAGAAAACCATGATTTGCCTAGTCCGAAAAGGCTTTGTGTGAATTAATTCAATTTCAGAATTTTTAATTTAAAAATTACAGAAATTTAATATTAGGATCTGTACATAAGATCAGGGATATTACAATATGGCTGGGCTATATGGATTTATTCAGATGCTTCAGTCGTGGTATTTTTCTTTGTGAATTTTACGATATGATGAGATACTAGTTAATTCTAGGTTAGTTTTTTATTTAACTACTTGTGGAATTCTAGTTCATCGTTTAATTCAATCAATGGTTATAAATATGTATCGATCTAAATGTGAGTACAATATGCTATGTTAATCAGTAACAAGATTTATCTATAGTTGATTCTCATTGGTATCACAATCAACAATATAATTAAGGTGCTAGAATTTAACCAATCTCCCAGTAGGTTTCCTTGCTAGGATTTACTAACCCCAAATATACAATTAGTCCTTCTGGAAAATTTCCTTGTCACTTTCAAACAAACTTTCACAAAACCCGTAAGTATCCTTTCTAAGGAGAAACCACATAAATACAACATAGGCTTAAATCCATTGCAAGTGTTCATATCAAACGACTTGGAATTATGAGAATCCATGTGGGTAGTTTTTTTATGTTCTCAGATTAGATCACTTTCCTTACATCGACGGTCAAACCAAATTTTTGTGTCAACACATAGTTTCCATGAACATCCCCATTTTCATCATCTTCATCGTCATCTTCATCATCATTTTTCATTCCATTGTCAATGTCATTATCACTATTTCCATCATCGTCATCACCACCACCACCACCATCATCATCAAATAATCACATAATTTTCAACATCATTTCTATTTCCATCGTCATCATCCTCATCATCGTCATTTTCATGGTCATCATCATTGTCATTGTCAATGTCATAGTTGTCTCATCATCATCATCAAATCACATCATTGTTAATGTCATCAAAATCATCATAAGCATTGTTGATCATTATTATTGCCATAATTTTTGTTGGGTATGTTTTATATTCTTTGCATAAAGCTTGCACCAAATTCGTTATTTTTGGTCTAGATTTAGTCCATGGTTTTCAACCCGTGTAATCTAATTTTGATAAATGGATTATGGATGTAACCATAATCATCATCAATTTAATCCACATCGTTGTCATCAACATCATTGTCATTGTCATCAATAACATTGTCTTTGTCATCGTCATAATCATTACCATCATCATGATCATCGGCATTATCATTCATGTCATTCTATATGAAATTACTAACATTTCCCCATTTCCCTTGTATTCCTAATAACGAAAAAAATTCAAATTAGGTGTCAAACTAGGTGCACTTAGAAACTAAGGTAGCATCCCAAATCAATTACAATTAAATTCTCTCCATTATAGGTTGTTTGGGTGCAAAATGAGGCATATTCTATCGAGATTGTGATAACATAGAGATAAAGTGAGTATGCTTTATCATCCCAATTCAATTACATTTATATTCTCCTTATTCCAAGTTGTCTAGGTGTAAAACTAGGCAGATTATATTGGGATGGTGTTAAAGTGGACACAAATTGCACCCACTTTAGTATCCCAAATGAATTACATTTAAATTATCCTTACACTAGGTTCTCTAGCTGAAAATCTAGGGGAATTATATAGGGATGGTGCTAAATTGAACAAACATTTAATCCACTTTATCATCTCAAATCAAATAATTTAATATCTCCTTGTGTTAGGTTGTCTAGGTGCAAAACTAAGTGCATTATGCATCCACTTTAGCACCAACTTTTAGGTCAATTTCAAATTATTAAGTCAAAAAAAAAAATCCTCGATGACATGGTTAAAAGTAACAATGGGATTTATCACTTAATTTTATGAACAATTGATAACAATGTCGAAAATCATGATGATGACGAAAATGAATATGAAGACGATGACATGAATGATGAATAGGATGATAATGACAATTGTGATGATGACAGCGATGATGGTTATGAGCCAATGATAATGATGATGATGATGATGATCATCATCATCATCATCATGATTATGACGATGATGATTCCAATGACCTTAATGAGTCTTCCCAATTCTTAAAATCCATCGTTGTCATCATCATCGTCATTATCTTTGTCATTTTCATCTAGCTCATCATTATCATCATTATCTTGATCACCATAATCAACAATGACATGACTGATGAAAACCACAATGATGATACCATTAATGGTGATGATGATTATAACAATAAGGATGATGATTCATTTTTAATAAAAACATAGTCATGACAAAAATAAAGTTCAAAATAAACATAGCCAAACCAATTTCATAACAAAATTATTTGTATGGTGTGCCTCTTCCCCTCTTAATATCCCCTTAAGATAATTTAATAATGATTAGTCAAAGTATGTCTTTTAATCATGGTTTATGAACTTTTGGGTCAAATTGCTACTCCTAAGGAAATAATAAAAATCCCACTAGGGTCATTTCCCTTTCCACTATCACTTCCCCAATCTTGGAATCATATCCTCCAATATCTTATTGACCATTCTTCATTTCTATCCATTAGGGACTTTATATTAATGTCAAAATGTGCATATTTACAATGTTTTAGTCGTCCTAGTTCATATGCTTCCAACTTCTATCCTTTAAATCAATATATACATTATTACATTACATGGTAAGAAATGGGGTGCTACATTACCCTTGGGAAAATAATTTACTAAAATATGTCAATCTATATAACATATTATTGTGCAAGTCAAGTTAGTTATCGAGGTTTAGATTCAAGACTTAATAAACCAACAAGAACACTACCAAACATGTCTATATGTGTGTGTAAAATTCAAGTATTGTTATTATGTAAATGCTTAGAACACTACCATGCATCTCTATATATGTACACAAACATCAACTAGAAGTGAGTATTTTTTATGTAAATCAATGTCGGGGATGATTCTTTGCATCAAGTCACTATTAGAATTAGTTAAAATGTTGGTGAAGATAATGATAATGTTGGTGTTGAAGAAATGTTATTGATTTCCATGTCAACTAATCACTGCTAGTATCAATTTAAAGTTGATAATCCCTGTAAATGTCATCATTTTTAGTGTTAAGTGCAAATTCCCAATATTTTATATGCCTTGGAGAAAAATATATTTACATCAATTGCTAATATACTTAAAGGAATCATGCCTCAATTTAGTCCATCATGTAGAACTTGGAATAATGAGGGAATCCTTCTATCTTGATAACATGAAATAAAGGGATATTGTAGGCATCATCTATCAACCAATGATGGAATCTATTAGAGTTTCTACCAATTAAATATGATTTCAATGTACATTCAAGTAATGTCACATCTTAAGAATATGCAATTCAAAAATAAACACATGATGCATGCTAAGATATCATGCAGTCTTATGGAAAATGCATCATCATCTATTGTTTTGATAATTACATGTAAACCATATCAAACAAACTTAAGATTTTGATGATAATATTTAAACCTTTTATTCTAATAGCACAACCAAATTATGTAGTTGAGCATGTAGTGATGTCCTAAACTTATTAAATAAACTAGTTAATTTGTTGTTTAAACTTCTTTACTTTATCCTATTCAAAAAAATTGTGACACTATAGAAATCAAAGCTTCTCCAAAAACAATGTTAAGGGAATAAATAAGGTGACAAGGGACATCCTTGTCTCAAGCCACAAGTTTCCTGAAAAAATGTGAGGTTAAGACATTGATGAGAATTGCATAGATCACAGAGGTCACACATGAGATAGTCCATTTGAAAATTATGATGTGGAGAATGAGATTCATGCTTTATGCCATTTTATGGTCTAGACATTTATCTGAACTGGTGAATTCTCAGAAAACATTTTCCTAGAAGAACTTATTTATTACTACAAGCTATGTAGTCTTCTTCCAGTAATACCTACACTAGTGTTGTAGCCAACCAAACAATGTGTTATAAAGACAATGTAAATATCCTAAGGGATGCCCTTTCCATTAGAAAGTGAAATTTATCCTGAAACCATGCTCAAAAAGTCCCAACATACTTACATGAATCTCAATCTTCTTCATAAAATAGGATACTTTCATTGTTAACATGAGGAAAATGTAGTAGATAGTTTTGTGAGACTTAATTTTTTTCTTTTTACATCCAAAAGAAGAAAGAAAAAACCACAATACTGAGTTTATGAAATATTCTCTTGTAATTTCTTGGGTATGAGACTTTATCATTGGCTTCGATCTTGAGATGTCATCTTACTACTTTTGAAGCCATTTTCGTCTTTATACAGAAGTATTTTAATGAATGTTTGTTATTAATTCTAACGTTAGGGGCATTAATTCTAAAAATGTTACTTATTAGATTCCCAATCAAGTAAATGTTTTCCTCATGCTTAGAATCTTTGATCGTTTTGATATTATAGGTGGGGTTTACTCTATAAAATATGTTGTGATAGAAGAAATAAATCAATATGTATGATAATTGTATCATTACAACATAAACAACAAATTCATTTTCCTATTGTTATCTTAGTTTAGGCATGGAAAAATATTTGAAGCTCATAGCCTATTTATTGAATGATACATCATTGATCTAGTTCAATATCACCATTGAGATTCTTTTGTAAGAGATGTATAACTATTTTTTTTTTGTACGATCCCATTTTGAAATTATGAACTTTCTTTGTCTTTTCAAATCTTGTTCATCTTTATATATCTTTGGAATACTATAGTTTGGATACTAGCCCTTACCACTGAAATTCCATCTTCAGTAAATTCACAAATTTGTAGCCTTCACGTAAAAAGAATGTAACATTCAAGGATATGGAGAACAATATCACAAGAGTGTCCAAAGAATATAAGACAAGTAATTTGCTACGATATTTACGACATGGTAAAATTTTGAAGGCAGATGCAACAAGAAATAGAACTATTATATAGATTTCTGTGAATGAACTCATTGAAGATCCCAATTCAATCCTTCATATGCGTGGGTAGGGAACTATGGAACATAGTTCCCAAATGTTTGTGCATGCCCTTTTTTCAATCTCTACAGCCATGACTAGGATGAATCCCTTCATGTCCCTTAATTATGTCGAATATGTTTTCTTTGTTGAAACATAGTTTCAAGATAATGTTGCAGATTCCTCGTCTATGGTGCCAATAAAAAAATGCCGCATGTCTTGCATCTAAATATGCTTTTTAACTATTTGGTGGTCTCGTCTTCGTGACTATGTTACCAATTCCTGTTCGCCATTCAGTTTTTTTGCTTGAAGCTTTCGCAATTAATTTTTAATATAGACAATAGTTCAAACATGGCTCTGATACCCTCCCTCACCGAAACTCCATCCAATCGACTACAAGAGGCATCAAAAACACATATCATATATATTTTATCTTTCGCAATAATTGCTCTTATGCTTGATTCCCCATGGTTTCATCCTTTTACTGGAGACACCCTTTATTCCCACACATGTTTACTATAAGTCAATTCTCCTTTTGTTCTCTCATGTTCCTTCCACAAATTTCCTAGTATCACATATGTGTGTAGGATTTCAATCCTAGATCCAACTGATTTCTAAGGAAATAACCAGATTTTTAAAAAAAATCACTCAAATATCCCAAAATGGTTAAACAAATGAAACACAAGGTTGAATATGGACTGACATAAATCATCAATGAATTCAAGCAACGTAAGTTGTTGATCTATACCGAAATTGAATGATGAATCAAATAAAAGTCCCTAGGGAATCCCTCATCGTTGGAGTTTCATTGGGTTCGAAATAGTAGCAGGTACCCTTCTAAGAATGGTCCTCCTAGTTTCTTTCTATCTGCGGGTGGACGTTGTGTATAAAAATACGCTCAGTAGGCTCAAATCTAATCAAAACAAACTATTTTTCAATGGAGAATATGGTATTACTCACCATTTTAGGACCTATAGTTATTTGTAGTTATTTTCTTGAGATGGGATGGGTTGGGGAAGAAAGGGAATAAATTTGACCTTTGCTATGTCAGAAATGAAATCTTATGGGTTTATGAAATTTATAAACAATTCCCCAACACTCCGATTTTAAAACCTAGTTTCCATATCAAAAAATAAACATCTTATCTTTGTTATTGCCTCACAACATGTTATTGACAACTAACAATCAAAATAATATAGGAATAGTTGGACCATCATGGTGAATCCTTAAGGGATAAAAAAAACCATCATGATGTATCTCGTGCAAGACAAGTGAAGACGTGGCATCCCATCTTCTTGACTATCCTTTTACCCACTTTATCTTGGCCATCATCATCAAGGATCTAAATCTTTTGTCCTTTCCTTGCTCCATTTCATGGATCTAACTATTTGAAAACTAAACCAATATATATCCATCCCCCTCAAAGGAGAGACATTAAAAAGGTCTCCCAAGGTACGTTATCCCAATGTTTATACTATGTAAAATGTGGTTTAATAGAAACAAGAGAAAATCAAAATTATCAACATTATAATTCTTAGAGACATGGCATTAATCTTGAGCAGAAGCAAATGGATCATCCAATCTATCCGTGAGGGAAAAAATGGTAAATAAGTTGGAATCTGATGGAAAGAAACTCCACCCCACAAATTCATATATCTCTAGCAAGGACCACATTTTTTTTGACCTTGTAGAGGAGAAATAGGAATTTAGCTCAAATCTCAAGGGAAACTTGTATTGTAATGCAATGGACCAACAAAAAGAATCTAGGACTTGCATGGGAAGGGGGATTTTTTTTTACCAAAGAGGAGAAGTTATCCCACTAATTCTCTTATAACATAAGTAAATTCACCAATAGTCCATCAGGTTGTGGTGAAGAAACAACATGGATCGATTGTTGTGGTCATTATGTCACAAGGTTCGGGTTTGACAATCATTTGGTTCAATTCAAATTCAAAGTCGACAATGGTTTTTACCTTTAAATTCAATTATACACCTATTTTAACAATACAAATATTTTATAATATATTAACATAAACAAACATATTTTTATATTTTATATATAATAAATAACAATTAATATGTAATATATAAATTATTAAAAAGACGTGATACATTAAAAAAACATTTAATAAAAATAAATTCAAAAAACATAATCTTACACCTAAGACATCTCGGGTATCCATGATTCCATACAATCACATTTTAAAATGCAAAACATAATCCAAAGCATTTTATTCAGGTTTGAATTTGCTACTTTCCCCCAAGAACTGCCGCTACTACCGTTTCTTCCACACATCGCACACTAATGGAGTTTACACTTGGGGATGTGGCATATTCTTTCCTTGAAAATGGACCTAGAAATTCTTTGGCACAGAAAACCATACTCATAGGAACCCTGACCACAGTATACTTGTTGTATTGGATATATATCACAGGTCGATGAAAAATTGGAACTTATTCGTTGGCAAGGGTTTTGGGTAAGTGAGTTGCGCAGTGTCGCGGCAGCTTTGCAAACTCACGTGACACCGCGCAAGGCCAGTTCAGTACGATGGGCAAAAGAATAACCACTTTTGAATATTTAATGTATTAATTGACCATGTTTTGTGGACATAGGTCATTACTAGTTAGAAGTTATTTAGAAGTGGACCTTTTATGTAAAGGCACACGCATATGTATAGAGCTAGCTTTGCAATTGTAAGACAATCATAATGAAAAGGATTATCAGTGCAATACAAGTCCAAGTCAATACCTGAGAGTGATCAATCTATTGCGATCTGTCTATGGTCTTCATGAGTCTTCTGTTTTGAACAATCTATGATTTGTCTGTGTCGGATACTGAATTTTGGGATGTAATCAGTCTCCTGCTGTGGAGAAGAATTATTTGTATTGGATCTGTTGCGCAGAATTAATATGACATGACGGTTGTTGCCTAAATGTTGTGTTATGTTTTCATGTTTTATCTGATGCAATGTCAATGAGAAGTGTATTGAATCTATTTATGATTTACTGATGTTACTGCAATGAACTGATGATGCAATCTATCCCAATTCAATCGCAATTTTGATGAATGATGATGAATCTTATTAAAGTTGTTTAATGAATATACTGCTGCGATAAATGAATGATGTGATCTGTTAGATCCATATTTGTGAAGATGAATTGTGATAACTATATTAGTTCTGTAATATGATAGTTATGATGTCGAAGCTGCAGATGCCATATCTTCCCTTCCTACTGCCAAAAACTTGGTTCCGACAACTCTCCCTTGAACATCTCGGGTGAGACTTCATTCACTCTGGGGATGTAGTTGGGCAGGGTAAAACCTATCTGGGCTGGTCCTCAAGGATATCGCTTTGGTTGGGCATCGACAGAGTGAGAACCCCTATCGGTGAGGCTTTGTTGGTGAGTTTTTTCCAACAAATGGTTCTGTTGCTGAGACCGAGTTGCAATTGAAAGGAAGATATGTTTTGGCATCCGAATCGATCGAAGATCGAGGAGTGGTTTGGTCTAAAACTACGAGATTTTGCTGAAACATAAAATCAGAATCTGAAGCTGTCAACAGGAAATTGGTTGGACAGATATATTCATGAAGGTCCTCATGAAGGTTTCTTCTGTGAGTTTCCTATCATCTTGTATGAGTGGCTGGCGAAGTTCGATTCTAAGAAGAAAAAATTCCAAGGAGGAGAGCCGACATCTTGGACTCTGGAGCTGATCCAGGAATTACAAGAAACAGACAATAAGGCATCCCGGGCTGTTAAGGTGTGGTTGGACAGTATCCTGGTGTAATGTCCTGGCTTTTACCCCATTGCACTAGATGTATATGATGTATATATATTGTAATGATCATGGTGCGGAGCTAAAGGCCAAGGCCCCACCATTGATCAATTATCTTATGTTTTGGATTTAAATTTGTCACCGATTGAATATCGGGGCATGCGGCATACGTTTTGGGTTATCATCATGTAAATATGCATCTATAATTAATTAAATGAACCCGACCAGCTACTATCGCGGCAACTAAATCGAAAGGGGCATGATTTTCCCAAGGATAAGGAGGTGAGGGAAATTGTCAATCTTGGGCCAAAAGGGGAAAAACCCATGTGTCATCTTCCTTTGTTTTATTCCTACCACCTTCAATTAATAATTTCTGCTGGTAGCTAAGGGAAGTTATGGCAGTTAATTGTTTTGGGAGTGGGGGTGGCAGGACTGTCAGTCCATGCCTCCACGCACACTCCACCAGCAAGAAGCTCTCACGCACTCTTCACTCAAGCAGGAAATTCCACTCTCCCCACGATTTTGTCTAATTCTCCTCATGCACAGGCTCTGGGCGGTTTTGGTCTCATGCAGACATTTTTCTTGGCTCGACGAGTTGCTGAACACCCACGCACTGCAATTTCACGTCCTCCTTGTTGTTTGGTCATCCACAGGCAAAAAAACGGAGCTGTTTTCTCCTCACGCAGGGCCTCCATTGCTGTACATTCTCACGCAGAGGGATTCTTCCTCGTTTTTCACCTTCACGCACAGGAATTTATGGGTTTTCCCATGTCATTCTTTGCCCTGTGAAATCACGGCTGCTGTGGCTATCGAAAGTCGGTATTTCTCTCTTCCTCTGAGTGGTCTTTATGTGTTCTCTCAATGAATCTGTTGCCCAGGACAGATTGTATTCCCCACGTTTGCTATGAGCTGTGCTCACTGATACATTTCGGTACTGTTATTTTCCCACGTTGTTGGCTGTGTTGCCGTGGTCTTCCCTACACATTTGGGCTATTGTAATTCATTTGAAGAGTCATTTTGGCCACGATAGGGCCAAGAATGACTCAGAATTTGCCTTCCCTGTTTAAGCTATGGCAGCTAAAGTAAATTCCTAAGGGCAATGGTTGGTATTCGGACTGTATTGGGAGCAAGGATGTGGGCTTAGTTTTGCTTGATAAACCTGGTGGCTGGAACCACACAGACAGAGCTAGAGGGCTGGCCTTCTTCTCCATCACCCCTGAATAGCACTGGAAGGGAATGCAGGGCCTGAGGGACTGTGTAGCAAAGAAGGGACTAATTCCTTGTGTTGGGTGTGGATGGGTGTCTTAGAGGTCAGGCTAGTTCTGGTGTAGGTGTCCTTGCCTCTATAATGAGCTCACTAGCTTAGCAATCTGCCTTCTCCAACTCCTTAATGGCCTGATAAACCCAACTGGGTTGGCTTGGCTGTGTTTTGTGCATCCCTGGCTATGTGTAAGCCTGCTTGTTCCCTTATTCCTTGGAGAATCATGCCCAGCTCGGGGGTGGCAACGCTGCTGAGAGATTAAGGAGCACACTGGCCTATGGTTGGGTGGAACATTGCAGCGACGTAGCTGGTTGCGGATCAAATTCTTCATAAGATAAGTGATCTTGTGTATTTTACCTCTGCAATCCTATATTTACTGTTAATGAAAATGAAATGAACATGTTGAAAGAATGCTTGTTGAATGCATGATGTTTCCGCTGTGTCTGATAGATAATTGCATCCGCGCATGATAAATTCTCATGTGTGCATATTTAAGTTCAATGCACATGTTTAAGCATTCTGTTCAGTAAATTTTATGCATGTACATGTTTATGGGGCTCTTAGCCCAGGCATTGAAGCTTGGATTCGTGTCCTCTTTGCCGGTCGGAGGCATGGGGACATGACAAAATGGTATCAGAGCTCTGGGTTGCAGCAATGGGCCTCTATGGGCCAAGAAGATGCAATGACAGAAGGTAGAATTACCTTCTCTATTCAGCAGAGCAACGGCAAGTTTCAAAAATCACCTAAGTGTTTGAACAGTCGGAAGGATTGGCGGAATTGACTTCCGCTGTAGCAGAAGGTTTAACCTTTTCCCATTCGCCATTGCGGATGGCGAAGCAATTCCGCATCCGACGTGAAAGACCGCCGACAGCCGACGTGGTCGAAAAAAAATAAATTTTGAAAATTTGTCTAAGTGTTGGGAAATCGGACGCGGGAGTGATCTTCCGTCTGCCATTGCGGAAGGATTCGCAAAGTGATCTTGTGTATTTTACCTCTGCAATCCTATATTTACTGTTAATGAAAATGAAATGAACATGTTGAAAGAATGCTTGTTGAATGCATGATGTTTCCGCTGTGTCTGATAGATAATTGCATCCGCACATGATAAATTCTCATATGTGCATATTTAAGTTCAATGCACATGTTTAAGCATTCTATTCAGTAAATTTTATGCATGTACATGTTTATGGGGCTCTTAGCCCAGGCATTGAAGCTTGGAGTCGCGTCCTCTTTGCCGGTCGGAGGCATGGGGACATGACACCTGGAGGGATACATTACCGATTTTGCAGTTGATACCAATAAGTCATTTAGCGAAGTAGAAAGGGATTTATTCAAAGGACCACGAGGTGGATTCTTGTTGTCTCTGCAACTATCTATTAAACAGCTTGTTTGCGAAAAAGGTATTTTGAAGATTGACCAAGAGTAGTGGAACTCTAGTGTGTGGAGGCTGTAGACACCGCGACGAAAGGGGGGAGACACATGGAAATGTAAGGGGTAGATGGGCATGAGTTCTGGTGAGATTGTGAAGATCGTCGAGGAAGAAAGTGGTTGTACAAGAGGAGGAGAAAGGTTTCGAGAGAAAAGGCAGAAGATAGGAGAAGGTCCTACTGTGATTGAAGTGTGATACCACAAAGAACAACCACACGAGACAAGGTGACCTTTCAGTGACGATGAGGACCACCAGACCTATGCTACGCCCAAGATAACAGCAAGCTCAAACCCCAACAGCAACGTGTCCACACTTCTATGCACTACTCCATTACCAAGAAGAAACGCGCATTCTACGTCAACTTACCTGACGTGTCAACAACAGTCCAGTAGTAGAGTACCAACTAAATGAAGAAGGCCCAAAATGGTGGGCGACGAAATGAAGCTACCAATATTTCATGGAATCGACATTGATGACCCAAAGCAATATTAGTTCTTGTTCGAGGTGATCTGGACCGCCCGACAGATTGTGGATGACAATCTCAAGAAAATCCAGCTAGAAACCACCCTTAGGGGTCGTGCGTTGGATTGGTACATGATATTCATGTTGGTTCCTAAGGGATGTACATTGAAAACATTGGATGAGATCCATAAGGGGTTATTTGAAGAATTCAGGAAGTCGAAGTCTGAGGCTTAGTTCATTACCGAGATGAAAGAAATCAAGCAGTTCCCCAATGAAACAATTTGGTACTTTGATTAACGGTTTAAGACGTTGATGGCTCGACTTAGCTTCTAGATGAGCGATGTTAAGCACAAGGAGTGGTTTATCATCATGCTTGTCCCACATATCAGAAAACCACTAATGCAGTAAAATATTACAACGCAGAGTGAGGCTCTGGAAATCACGATGAAATTAGAAGCATCACTGGTAGGAGAAACCATGGTCGGGATGAACTAGATTCAAGCACAGTTGGCCAATCTAATGCTCCAACTGTAAGATATCAAGAAGGTTAAGGAAGATCATGATGACCTTTCGTGCACTTGGTGTCATGCGGATGGAAACACCAAGGATACATGTACGTTGTTCTGAAATTATTTCCTTTCAGGAGCCCCGAACCCATTGAGCTGCGCTGGTGTACCATAGTGCCGCATATGTCATGTCTATGGTCATCGAAATGAGAACTGCGACTACATGAAAAAGATGGTTACCAAAAAAGAGAGTCTGAACTGTACCTTTTGTCGTTCAGTAGGACACAACGATAAAAAATGTCAAGCTTATGACTTGCTCCAGGAAAGGACATATGATTCATACTTTGTGAGAGGTGAAGATCCCCAGGAAATGCAAGCGCAGGCATAGATGTCATAGCTAGCAGCACAGGTGTAGTATACACCGCTTCCCTAGATGCAGTTTATCCTACCGCAACTACAGCAGTATTTTACGCCATAGCCACAGTTTGCACCATAGGTGCAATTCGTAGCACAACCACGGTTTGTGCCTCAACCACAGTATAATTAGGTACCACTGATTTATCCTTAGCCACAATATGTTCAAGCTATGCACTATGTCTAGCAGCAACCAAACCCCCTGCAACAGCAGTTGGCCCAGCCTCAGTCTCATTAAGGAGGAGTTCGAGGAGGATTCCACGGAGGGTTCAGGGGACAAGGAGGAGGCTTCAGTCGAGGAGAAGGATGAGGTTGAGAATCAATATAGTGTTATACCTGTGGAGTATTCAACCACTACCAGAGGAAGTGTCCTCATGCGTAGTGTACATACTATGCAGCCAATGAGCATAATGTTGAAAATTTCCCTTAGCTGATTGCAAAGTGGCAGGCTGGAAAGATTCCTCAGTTGCAGAATGCGCGGAATCAAAACCAATCGATGTTCCAAGTGAAGAACCAACTAATGATGCAGAATTAGATCCCTCCACAAACTCAAAATCAACCAACGAACCCGCCGCTGAATCAGAACCCACCATTGAATCAAGCCCAAAACCTGAATCAAGGATCGACAATTGCAACAATTCAAGCTGAACCATGAGCGAAGGATGTCGACATTGGGGTTGTCACTCGCGCCGATGCGACAACTAGAGAAGATGGACCGTGTCAGCAAGTTTGGTTCACTGGAAAGAAAAAGGTAGCATTTTATATTGTGACAGAGAAAGACACCTTCTTCGATGCCAAGCATGCAATCAAGAGAAATCTGGGTAAGTTACCTATTATCAAAATGTCGTCTTCTTTTGATCCATCTGTAGAGGCAAGACCATCGCGACAGCATGGTACATAACAACAATTCTTTGAGAGTTGTTTGTCACTAGCAAGGGATCCCGAAGCTCTTGTTAAGATTGAGAAGTTGTTGTACCACCAGGATAAGAAATTGAAGGATTCCGCGATGAACTCCTTGCAAAAGAGGAAGATAGGAAAGGAGATGAGGATGAACATCTAAATCATAGATTATGAGGTTGACTCAGTTATTATAGATCTTGGATAAGATGTAAACATTCTGACCAAGCAAAATTGGTAGATGAAGGGGAAGCTGACATTAGGATGGTCTCTGGTGCAACTATGACTAGCAAATCAGGGAAAGATTCATCCCATTGGTCGCGTCTCAAACCTAGTTATCAATGTTGATGGTATGAAAACATATGCTGATTTTTATGTGATAGAAGTGGTTGAAGATGGAGGTTCCTATCCCACACTACTAGGGATTGGGTGGGATAATGATAGCATGGCGATTATCAATTTCAAAAAACGAGTTATGACATTCGAGAACCAAGATGGTAGGGTCATTGCTCCCATGGACCCTCAAGAAGGACGCCGGTATATTAAACCTATGAGGGATGAAGCTAGTAGAAGTTGGGATCATGTCTATAATATCTCTGAATACTATATCCACCCTACCGTCGATGGTGAACTTGGATGGCACGATGATAATTCTACATCCTCTAATTCTGATGATGTTTTGGAAAATTGGAAAAATAGGTTGCATGAGGTGTCGTTCAAGAAATGCGGGTTGATCATGTAGTCTCTTCGTCATGTAGAAACTAAGACTATCAAGTTTCCAATTTATGAATGGGTTCCAGCATTATCATAATTCCTTCGCTAATTTGAAGAGAAAGTGTTTGAACCACAAAGGGTATTGGCCCTAGATGTAGCACTAAAGGCTACCTTGGCCCAATGGTGGGCAACACACAAGAAGACGATCCATTCCTGGGGACAGTGTCGGAGATTGATGATGGTGCGCTTCAACAATTCAGATGTCTATCATGCTGGGAGATACAATGGATGGAATGGCCCCTCCAGTCACTTAATGGAATGTCAATCCTTATGGGAATTGCAACCTAAATATGAGTGGGTCCATGCTTTTTTTCATACTCTGGATGAGATTCCGAGATCCTGCTATGTAGCGGCAGAACTACGCAGAACTATAACCACTTGGGAGGATTTTTCCATTTGCTTTGCGCAAAAATTTAGTTTCCAATATGCCAACCCATAGGTACATAATGTATTGCAAATCATCTGTGACATAGTGCTGAAGGACGTACTTGTCGCATACCCAGTTGATCCACATGCGCACTGCTCGATGCAATCCATGATGACATGTTACATTATCTAGGGAACTTGAAGATGATGATAAGTTGCAGAATGTTAATATTCTAGAGTTCAAAGGAAGCCGTGATGTTTGTTGATGTATTTGTAACTTTGGAATGTATTCATCTATGTATCTTATGTATTGTAACCCGATGTTTATTCCAGGATGTATCTATTATGTATTTGAGTCATGTTGTCATGCCCCAATGTTCCGATCGGGAGGATCAATAATGTAAACAAGTCATGTCAAGTCATTGTTAAAGTCCCCATAGTTTCGAGGCACTAGGGTCATTAGGCACTCCTAGAGATGTCGGCTCTAGTAAGTAATTGTTAAGCGAGGCCGACATGATTGAGTGCACTTCAAGTGAACGAAAGAATATAAATAGAGAGTGAGCCTCTCTATTTATCACACACATCATTCACTCACTCAAGTGTAGCGCATAAGTGAGGAAGGAAATACACTGGGACTAGACAAGAAGAAGACTACTGCTATTGGGAGTGCATCTTGCTGTTTTGGGGCTTTTACTGCTTTGGTGCTGATTCTATCTCTGAGGAAGTTGCGGGGTTTTCTCCTTTATGGTTTCCCAGAGGAAAAATCTTTGTGTCTCTTGTCTCTTGTGATGTGCTTATGTTTTATTGATGTTCTTGTTATTCTCTCAGTGAAAAGATCCTAAGATCATAATGCTAGCTTATATGATGAAAAACTAACATGGTATCAGAGCTAACCTAAGAAGAAGACACTGTGCAGCTGCGGGAACTAGGGCTTCCTAGTTTGTGGATATTCCTCCACATATTTTCAGCAAAAGTAAGGTGGAACAACTCTCCTCCTTAGGGCACATCTTTCTATCAAAACAGAATCCAATTCTGAGGTTTTTCAATTTTGGACCTGTCACTATTGTCAGAAATTAGGGATTTTTACAGAAGAGGAATTTTTCAGTGAGCCCAGGCCTTGATTGATCTCCTCCCCAAAATCGAAGTTAGGGACAAATTTCAAGGCATTTGGGTGGACAAAACTCTAAAAAAGAAAAACCTTAATTTTCCCCTGAACCAGCTCTACAGGATTAGATCTTGAACCTGGTAAGATCTAAAATCTTTTGTATTTCCATTTGAGGTTCTCATTTAAGATGTCTCATCATACCAAGCTTGATGAAAATCTTGAGGGAGCTGATAACTTCTGAGCCTGGAAGTATAGGATCTCCCTGGTCCTGGAAGAGAATGAATTAGACTCCTACATTCATGAGGAGGTTCCAGTTCCAGAGGGAGATGAGGCAAAGGCCTTGCATAAGAAGAAGATGGTTATGGCAAAGAGGATCATTGTTGATTCTATTAAGGATCACCTTATCCCATAGGTGTCCTCTCTCAAGACACCTAAAGCTATGTTTGATGCCCTAACCAAATTGTTTGAAGAAAAGAACATCAATCGGAAGATGACCCTGAGGAACCAACTGAAGAATGTGAAGATTCACAATGCATAAACTATCCAGTCTTACTTCACAAGGGTTTCTCAGATCAAGGAACAATTAGAAGCTGTTGATGAAGAAGTGGAAAATGCATATATTGTGATGACTACCTTGAATGGCCTTCCTAGGTCATGGGATGCTTTCATCCAAGGAATCTGTGCTAGGAAGAAGTTAGTCAAATTCAACAGACTATGGGAAGAATGCTCTCAAGAAGAATCTTGAATAGAAGCTCAAGAAGAGAAGATGGGTAGTGAAGATCAAGCCCTCACAGTTCACTCCAAGAAGGAAAGAAGAAAACCTCATTACTCCAAAGGTAAGAGCTCTCATTCTAAAAAGGATCTATCTAGATTTAGATGTTATACATGTGATGAGAAAGGACATTTTGCTAAAGATTGTCCTAAGAGAAAGAACCAGTCTCACAAGAATAAGGGAAACAAAAGAAGACATCATGCTCATGCTGCAGAGGATGATGAACCATCCAAGAAGAGATCCAGATATGAAAGTGAAGATTCTTCAAGCGAGGATGAATATGTTCTAATCTCCGCTCTCACAGGTAACATTACTCATGGTAGTGATGATTGGCTTATAGACAGTGGGGCTTCCAAACATATGATGGGATTCAAGGAATCCTTTGTAAGACTGACAGAACATGAATCACCTCACAAGGTGAAGCTAGGAGATGACTACCAATATCCAATAAAAGGTAGTGGAGAATCTTCATATAAACTAGACTCTGGTAAGTCTCTAACAATGAAAGAAGTATTGTTTGTTCTAGGACTCAAGAAGAATCTTCTCTCCATTTCAGCATTGGATGCAAAAGGAATGCGGGTTGCATTCATATATGGTCAAGTCATTATGTGGCCAAAAGGAAATACTATCGATGATGTGGTAGTGATTGGAGAACAAGAAGGAGGCTTGTACAAATTGAAGGGTCATCCAAAACAAGCCTTGATCCATGACACAGTAGAGACAAATGAGCTTTGGCATAGAAGGCTTGCACATGTGCATTACAGAGCACCACCTATTGCAAGCAAAGCTATTGAAGGTCTTCCAGAATTTCAAGCCAAACATGATGGTGTCTACAAAGGATGTGCGAAAGGGAAGAATACAAAGAAGACATTTCCCAGCAGTGAAAGCAAAGCCAAAGGTATACTAGAAATCATCCACTCAGATGTATGCAATCCTATGTCATCAAACTCACTAAGCGGGTATGCATACTATGTTTCTTTTATTGATGAATTTTCTAGAAAGACATGGATTTACTTTATGAAGTATTCAGTAAGTTCAAGGAATTCAAAGCCTTGATCAAGAACCATACTGAAAAGAAGATCAAGACTCTTCGATCAGATAATGGCGGAGAATTCACTTCAAATGAATTCAAAGAGCTATGCAAAGAATCAGGGATTAAGAGGGAG
>LPNX010857390.1:69344-83047 GCA_001517045.1 Pseudotsuga menziesii
CTACGGAATGGAAGAATAGAACCATCATGGAAGCTGCAAGAGCAATGCTTCATGATCAAGACCTTCCTATGCATCTTTGGGCTAAAGCTGCCAGAACAACGGTATATGTACAGAACCGTACTCCACATAGAGTACTCGAGAACAAGACTCTTGAAGAAGTCTTCTCCAGCTAGAAACCAGAAGTCAGCCATCTCAGAATATTCGGCTGTCTCGTGTACATACACATTCCAAAAGAGAAGAGAACAAAATTAGATCCTTCAGGAAAGAAGGGAATATTTGTGGGATAATCTGAAAGCTCAAAGGCTTACAAAATCTATTTCCCAGAATACAAGAAGATTGACATCAGCAGGGATGTGATATTTGATGAAGGCACAGCTTACAACAAATCTAGAAAGAGACCTACTGAAGCACCTGAAGAAGTAGAAGCAGAAGTACCCAAAATTCATGATACAATCATGAATGAAGAAGCTCAAGAAGAAGATCGAGAGTTCAAGGAACCACAAAGACCTGTAGATCCACCTCTGGAGAAGAATCCTCATAAGAGGAAACCTGCTTGGGTACGTGAAATTATCCAAGGTGCGAAAAGATATGGGGCTCCAAAAGAGAATCACAGAGAAAGGAAGAGAACCAGATCCAATTCTGGGTATGTAGCTTTACTATGTGATTTCATTAATAAAGAACCTTCCAGTTATGAAGAAGCAGTAAAACAGAAAGAATGGAAGGATGTTATGATCGAAGAATATCAATCGATCATGAAGAATGACGTTTGGGATGTTGTCCCAAGACCAGAAGGGAAGTTAGTTGTAACTTCCAAATGGATCTACAAGATCAAGCATGTTGCAGATGGTAGCATTGAAAGCTATAAGGAAAGATTTGTAGCTCGGGGTTTCTCTCAGAAAGAAGGAATAGACTATGAAGAAACCTTTGCACCTATAGCCAGATACACTTCCATCAAATCAGTACTTGCTTTGGCTGCAGTGATGAAATGGAACATACACCAGATGGATGTCAAGACTGCCTTCTTGAATGGTGTAGTAGAAGAGGAATTGTATGTAGAACAGCCACTCGGTTTTGAGACACATGATAGAGAGTCTCATGTATGCAGATTGAGGAAAGCCCTGTATGGTTTGAAATAAGCACCCAGGACCTGGTACGGTAGAATTGACATCTTTCTATCTAGTTTGGGCTTTACCAAGAGTAAAGTAGACTCCAACCTTTACTACAAGGTTGAAGGTGGCAACCCAGTGATGCTCCTACTTTATGTAGATTATCTATTTGTGACAGGTACAGATGGGTTGATTGTTGATACGAAGAGAAAGCTTGTTGCCGAGTTCGAAATGAAGGACTTGGGGATGATGCATTACTTTCTAGGTATGGAGGTGTGGCAGAGTACAGATGGAATCTCCCTTGGACAAGGGAAGTATTGAGTAGAGATCCTGAAGAGGTTTGGGATGATGGACTGCAAAGCTATGGCCACACCTATGGCATTGAACTTGAAGCTATTGAGTGATGCCTCATCAGATTCAGTTGATGCTACAATGTATCGTCAGATGATTGGGTCATTGATGTACCTGACGAACACGAGACCAGACATTTGCTTTGCTGTGAACACCTTGAGCCAGTACTTGACAGATCCGAGAAGTGTTCACTTGATTGCTGCAAAGCATGTTCTGAGGTACCTGAAGGGTACAATTGATTATGGGATCAAGTAGGATGAGAATCAAAATATTAACCTAGAGGGTTATGTTGATTCAGATTGGGAAGGCAGTTCCATTGACAGGAAGAGTACTTCAGGATGTTGCTTCAGTATGGGATCAGGTGTGATCTCTTGGTTTAGCAGGAAGCAATCCTGTGTGGCACTGAGTACAGCTGAAGCAGAGTATATCGCAGCGTGTTTAGCTAGATGTGAGGCAGTATGGCTGCAGAAGCTACTGTCTGATATATTTGATCTCTAGTTGGATGCTACTTGTATACATTGTGACAACCAGAGTTGCATGAAGTTGTCAGAGAATCCAGTGTTCCATGACAAGTTGAAGCATATCAAGATCAAGTATCACTATATCAGGCATATGGTGCAGAGAGGAGTAGTGAAGCTCCATTATGTTGCGACAGAGGAACAGATAGTTGATGTATTGACGAAGCCATTATCTAGGATGAAGTTCAAGTACTTCAGAGAGAGGCTTGGTGTTATCCAGATCGAGGTTCCCTCCAAGAGAAAGTGATTAGACCCATAGCCATTCTGACATGGTGAGAGAATTGGTTCCTTCCATGGTCAGATGTAAGGGCTGAGCCATTCTATCATGGTGATAGGGTTGCTCCCTTTCATGTCAGATATGAGTGCTGGCCATTCTATCGAGTAGGACAGATGTAAGGGAAATTTCCATTCTAGGAATGGAGGCACCTGGTCAGTTACCTGGATCACTCAGTGTAGGACTAAGTAGCCATTCTGATGTGACAGAGGGATGTGTTCCCACTTGATCAAATGTAAGGGTTGAACCATTTTGTCATGGCTAAAGGATTAATTTCCTTCCATGTCATATGTGAGTGTTTGCCATTCCGACGAGCAGGTCAGATATAAGTGCAACTGCCATTCTGAGAATGGACGCACCTGGTCAGTTACCAGGTAGCTCAATCGAGGACTGGGGGCCATTCTGATATGATTGTTGGGATGTGTTCCCTCATGATCAGATATGAGTGCAATCCCTTCCATCACTGTGAGCAGGATGTGTTCCCTCCTGGATGGATGTAAGTGCAGATCCCTTTCATCATTGTGAGCAAGATGTGTTCCCGCCTGGATGAATGTAAGTGCTGAAATATCTCATCATTGTGAGCAGGATGTGTTCCAGCCTGGATGGGAGTATTTCATCATTGTGAGAAGGATGTGTTCCAGCCTGTATGAAAGTGGGAAAATCTTTCATCATTGTGAGCAGGATGTGTTCCAGCCTGGATGAAAGTGGGAAAATCTTCCATCATTGTGAGTAGGATGTGTTCCAGCCTGGATGGAAGTGCAAAACTCTTCCATCATTATGAGTAGGATGTGTTCCAGCCTGGATGGATGTGAGTTCTATGCCTTTCTGACGAGTAGGTCAGATGTAAGTGCAGAGCCATTTCATAGATGGTAGTAGATGTGCCTACCATGCTAGTGAATGTGAGTGCTGGGCCTTTCTGATATGATTATAGGATTGGTTCCTACATGATCATATGTGAGTGCTGGGCATGCCTTTTTGACAAGTAGGTCAGATGTAAGTGTTGGGCGAAGACCTACATGATGGCTAGGCCTACAACCAGCATGAAAAAGGGCTGGCTCTGTAGAACTTCCTATGATGAGAAGAATCATGAGATAGCACCAGTAATGATCCAGATCGAGTGATGAAAGAGATCCAGTGATGATAGCCAGTGATGATCCAGATCCAGTGATGATGTCCCATGATGATCTAGATCAAGAGATGATCCAAATCTGATGATGAAGATGACTTGAAGACAAGATGATCCAGCTAATACAGAGAAGAAGACCAATGCTAAAAATTGTGTCGAAAGAATACCTTCCTAGTTAAGAGGGAGTGTTGATGTATTTGTAACTTCGGAATGTATTCATCTATGTATCTTATGTATTTTAACCCGATGTTTATTCCAGGATCTATCTATTATGTATTTGAGTCATGTTTTCATGCCCCAATGTTCCGATCGGGAGGATCAATAATGTAAACAAGTCATGTCAATTCATTGTTAAAGTCCCCACAGTTTCGGGGCACTAGGGTTATTAGACACTCCTAGAGATGTCGGCTCTAGTAATTAATTGTTAAGTGAGGCCGACATGATTGAGTGCACTTCAAGTGAACGAAATAATATAAATAGAGAGTGAGCCTCTCAATTTATCACACACATCATTCACTCACTCAAGTGTAGTGCATAAGTGAGGAAGGAAATACACTGGGACTAGACAAGAAGAAGATTACTACTGTCAAGAGTGCATCTTACTATTTTGGGGCTTTTACTATTTTGGTGCTGATTCTATCTCTGAGGAAGTTGCGGGGTTTTATCCTTTATGGTTTCCCCGAGGAAAACTCTTTGTGTCTCTTGTCTCTTGTGATGTGCTTATGTTTTATTGTTGTGCTTGTTATTCTCTCAGTGAAAAGATCCTAAGATCATAATGCTAGCTTATATGATGAAAAACTAACAATGTTGTAGTGCTAGACATACTAACAGATTTGATGAGTCAGCCGTTGAAGATCAAGAAAGTCAATATTGGGTCAGAAGAGAACCCAAAATTTTCCAATAATGGGGACTATTGGGACGAGGAAACAATGGCCAAAATCACGGACCTGCTACATGAATTCCAAGATATTTTTTTGACGCAGTTCTCAGAAATGAAGGCGATATTAGGGTACCTGGCAGAGATGAAAATACCATTGAAACCAGATGCAAGGAAGTTCTATTGGTTGATCCAATGAAGATCGTGCCAATTCTTAGTTTACTGCCCCCAACGAATGTGAATATGCTTTTGGCGACACTGGGGCACACGAGGTATTATCGCAAGTTCATCAAATTATACGTTGTGTTTATTTCCCCTATGGAGAAGATATTAAAGAAGGATGTTGCATTTGAGTGGATTCAGTAATGTCAAGGAAGTTTTGACACACTGAAGGACAAGATGGCCTTCGCACCCATACTGGTATTCCCTGATTGGAACAATGAGTTCCATGTGCATGTCGACGCCTCTTCTATTTCACTGGGGGTTGTGCTTGCGCAACCAGGTGAGGGCGACTTGGATCACCCAATCGCATATGCTAGTAGGAAGTTGTCATTTGCTAAACAAAATTACACAACGACTGAAAGAGAAGGCTTGGTGATGGTTTATTCCTTGCAAAAGTTCAGGAACTATTTTTTAGGTGGTCACTTCAATATGTTCACCAATCATTTCGACTTGCAATATTTGGTCAATAAGCCTATGTTGGGGGGGAAGATCTGTCGGTGGCTACTACTTTTCAGGAATTTGACTTTGAAATAATTGTGAAGACAGGACAGTTGAATGCTAGTCCTAATCACCTGTCTTACATTGAGACTGGAGAAGAACCTAAAAATATTGATGACAAATTGCCAGATGCACAATTGTTCCGTGCCAATATTGCAGATGATCATTATGCCCAAATCATTCATTTCTTGGCCACTATTGTTGCCCCTGAGAACCTGTCAACCAGTCAGAAGAAGCAGTTGGTAGTAAAGGCTTCATATTTCTAGCTAATTGTTGGGCAGTTATACAAGCTTGGACCAGATGAAATCTTGTGATGGTGTATCCTACCGCATGAGCAGGGACCCATTATAGAAGAAGCAGATGCAAGAATCATGGGAGGTCACTATGGATGAAGGGATACTACGCGGAAGGTTTCATACATCGGGATATGGTGGCCTACGTTGCATAATGATGCCATAGACTATGCGTGGAGTTGTGACGTCTGCCAATGTGTCAGTAACCATTGCGATGGGATGAGATGCCGCTTGTGCTGCAGGTAACTCTACAAGATTTTGATAAATGGGCCATGGATTTTGTGGGTCCAATTAATCCACTGGAGAAGAGGACTGGTGCACGATACATCATTACTGCAACTAACTATATGACCAGATGGGCAAAGTCTACACCAATTGTCGATTGTACCACTGCAACAATAGAGAAGTTCATATTTGTGAATATTGTGACACGATTTGGGTGTCCCGAGATATTGATGAGTGACCAGGGCAGTCACTTTATCAACCACACTATGAAAGTGCTAACTGAGGAGTTGCAGGTGCACCATAAGAAAATCACACCATACCATATGCAGGCGATTGGGACTGTTGAAGAGTTCAACAAAAATTTTGAAACAACGTTGACAAAGGTATGTAATTCTAATCGCGATGACTGGGACTTGAAAATTCCAGCATTGCTATGGGCCTATCGGACCACTTGTAAATAGATGACTGGACAAACACCGTTTAATCTGGTATATGGGAAAGAGGCATTCATGCACGTGGAACACATTGTTCCTAGTTTTCACATCGCTGTGGTGACCGGCATGGATGATGCAGAAGCATTAGAAGACCACATTATGCAGTTGATCTAGCTTGAAGAGGATCGCTTTATTGCAGGCTTCCACCAGCGCATTGTGAAGGATCAACAGAAGGTGTGGCATGATCGTCACATTAAGCATAAACAGTTTCTGGAAGGAGATTTGGTGATGTTATATTACAGCAAGTTCATGAAGTATCTAGGTAAGTTACAGATGCACTGTTTAGGCTCATATCTTGTTCATTCCATTACTTCTAGAGGTGGGTTCAGTTACAACAATTAGATGGTGCGGTACTATCGATGCTCATCAATGGGAGTCGCTTAAAGTCCTATAGGACGAGGTCAGAGCTGCGCACTGCTTGAGGTGCTAAAAAAATTAAAAAAATAATAAATAAATAGAATATTTTTTTATATAGCAGTAAGGAGAGCCTAGGGGAAGAGGGCATAAGGATAGGAGTTAGTAGCGATGAAAGGGAGACCACCCGCTAAAGTTGTAGGGCTGTGGGTTGGTCAAATCAACAATAAATGCAGGTAGTTAAAATAGTTAGTTGGTGGCGCTTGTTGAAGCGATGCACATTAGTGGCTGATCCGACTGTCAGTAGGGTGAGATTGCAGGAGGATTTGGTGTCATTACTATTGGATTTGGTCATGATGGACATGATGGATTTGGTAATGATGGTTTCGAATTGGGAAGTGGCTATAAAAAGTGCGCGAGATGCGAGGGGAAGGAATTGTTTAGAGTAGTTAATTCGAGTGAGAAAAGTGTTGATATGAGTATAGTTGAAGAGTATTGAGTGTGAGTTACAGAGTAGAGGTGTAGAGTCATCGAGTGCATAGTAAGGATTGGGGAGTGCATCATGCTTGGTGGCCCCGATGCAATTGATATTTCCAGTGAGGAAGAATCCCCCATTGAGCCCATGGTCGTTGAGGAAGAAGTCATGAACATGCGGGTAGGCTCTTTGTCGATCCCCAAAGGAAAGCAGAAGGCTCAGAATCCCAGTTCCATGCTGCCGCAGAAGAGGCACACCCTCACTTTGGCTAGAGTGCAAGGAGAGGGGACTACACAGATCGGGTCGTCGAGGTCAGGAGATATAAATTCTGTAGCGTCCAGGGGTGTCTCTATCAATGATATCCTAGGATATGTCACTCCAACGTGTCCAAGAGAGAATCTGAGGAATCCCATGAAGAATAAGAAGTATCCACCCAAATTGATGCCACTGCCAAAAGGGATGACTTGCTCAGTAGATATCATCCCTTCCTTGATCAAGCTAAAGTTTGACGACCATGATTTGTTGTTGCTCAAAGATGTTCAGGATGAGCCCTATGAATCAGTTCTGATGGGGCCTAGTGTACCGATTCAGAGGATTCCTCAACCATGGGCGAGCAACTTGAATAAATATGGATTGATGGGGCTCATTAATATGCCTCACTTTGGGCGATTGAACGAAGCTCATGCATGATTCAAACAACTCTTGGCCTGCTTTCATGGTGGGATGCTCTGGTTGAATGAACCTATTCCTGTCACGGTCGTCTTAATTTCCTAGGACCACACTATCATAATGTGTGGTAGGTTGAGGAGCCCAGACAACAGATGGACTATGCAACCCATTTTTGGGTCTATTGGGAAGTGCTGCAAGCTACCGCTATCAAAGTTCCCCACTTCTCCCATTACACAACATCCAAGTATCAGTGGCTCATTATGTTCGCTATCGAGCCTCATTCCATTTATATCTAGGCACGGTGGGACCCCGACAAGTGGTGGCTACCTCTGGCCTACAAAGTCACTGATGAAGAATTGGATGCTCTCGTTTAGGAGTGGCCGACTGAATGGTGCAACCCCATGAGCCAGGAGGAATTCTCTAAGGAGCCACCAACTGATGCCCCGGACGAGCCTATTCAGAAGGAGCTAAGTTTTCACGACTCTGACAATGAATTGTCGACGAACCCTGATGCCAAAGCACAAAGCATGTGGGAGGAAACTCGAACCAAATGGAGCCTAGAATACAATGAGGGCAGCGGTACCCAACCAAGGATGGAGGACCAACTGAAGCGGCTCATCAAAGCGGTCACTGACTCCTCTGAAGTTGCGACGAAAGTGATATGAGAGTCCAACCAATAAGGGTTTGTTGTGGTAAGAGATAAGTTGAATTCTATTTATGATGTTGTTTCCAAGAATACACCTAAGAAAGATGTGATGCAGGAATTCTTGCCGATCAACACCAAGGTGTGGGCTAGGAATTTTCAAGTTCCCCTGACTACGATCGATGCGGGGAGTGAAAAAGTGAACATGTTACTGCGGCCGCTCCAGCACATTTCCTTGGATGTTAACAAGTTGCCCACTCAGGCACTTGTGGAACTGCAGCATGTTGCTGCCCAGGAATTGGAGGATGTTGAAATATTGTAACTTCGAAGAATATTCTATATGTATATTTTTGTGGCCCCCGATGGTCCTACCAGGAGAACCACTTGTATTACATTGTACCCTGATGCTCCTAATCGAAAGAACTAATAAGATTCATGAGGTAGTCCCCTCTAATTGTAAAGGTGGGTCATCAGCACCCCAGTGTGGTTACTTGAGCCTACATGTGTAACTTGAGCCTACATGATTTAACTCGAGCCTACATGTCAAATGAGTTAACTTAAGTAAATGGATGAATATAAATAGAGGTGTAGTGCTCCTCATTTGAGACACACACACTCTCACTTGTGTAGCGCATTAGTGGAGAAGAGAAGTAGCTGGAGAAGGAGGAGGATCAGGCTTTGATCTCCTTACCGGTTTTATCTTTTATCTTTTTGGGCAATCTATATTGAGGAAGATTTTGCTAGGTTTTTCCCTTTAGGGTTTTCCCAGGATAAATCTTTGTGTTCCTTTTGTATGGTTGTGCTTGTCTATCTTTCAGTGATCCTGTTTATATGATTTTGTTATGAAAATGAAATGAAATACTAATGTCTTAGCTAAGCATATGGAAATTTAACATGGTATCAGAGCTAACCTGAAAAGAAGACATTGTGCAGCTATAGAAGATAGGGCTTCTTACTTTTTGGTTCTCTCTCCACAATCCATCAACAAAAGTATGCTAGGCTAACTCTCCATTGAAGGGCGCATCTTTTTGTCGAAGCGGAATTCGATTCCGAGCATTTTCAGTTTTCTATGCGAAAATTAGGTCCTTCTACAGAAGAGAAACTTTTGAGTGAGACCAGCATAGTATTTTTCTCCTCATCAAAACCGAAGTTTAGAGACCTAGATCAAGAAATTTGGTTGGGTGAAACTCTGGGAAAGTCAAACCCTAGTTTGACCCCTAGCTAGAAAAACCCTAAGTACTAAAATGGATATGTTTTGGTAAATTAGCTATATCCCAATATTGGTGAAGTCTCAGGGGCTGAAAATTGCAAGGGCTGAATATCAAATAGCGGTGTACACTGTGTCCAAATTTCAGCCTCATATTCGCTATATTCTGGGAGATATTATCCCTCCAATTTAGGGTTCTAGCCTCTTCTAGAATTCATCCCTAAATAGGACACCTGGGGAGAACTGAAATATCTTGGTCTACAGAGGTCCAGATGGAATTCCTGAAGATTTCCTAGAAATGGCACGAACTTTAATTTTATTGATCCAAATATCAGACTCAAACGATGAACCACTCACACGTGGCATGCCATACAACTTCGCTGTTCTGAAAAGTCCTGTACCAAGTCACCTTGGGAAAAGGATCATAAATCCCAAATGGTAAAACAAATTCTGATGAAACCTATGGTTTTGGATCAAGGACTTGCGAGGTTACCTCTGTGTGAAATTTTCAAGACAGAGGATTAGTAATTTCGGAGATATCACAGAAACAGTAATAGGCATTTCTGTAGAAGAAATTGGAAATCTAGGGCTTCCTGTTCCGGGAGCTTCTATCCATTGTTTTCAGAAAAGGAGTACATTGGACAGCTCCATTTGAAGAGATCTATCTGTCTATCCAATCATATCTAAAATATTCCAATTTTTTAAAATTAGGGTTTCTATGACAAACCCTATATCAGTGAGCTTCGGAACCAAGACGAACACCTCAAATCGGTAAGACCTAATCCTTTGCTATTTTCATTTGAGGTTCTCATTTCAAAGTGATCTATCACATCAACTTGATGATAAGCTTGGTGAAGTTGACAAATTCCAAGCCTAGAAGTATATGATCTCTCTGAAGAAAATGGTTTGGACTCCTACATGAGTATAGAGGTTCCATTTCCAGAAGGAGATGAGGCTAGAAGCCTTACACAAGAAGATCATTGATGATTCAGTCATGAATCAACTTGTACCACAAGTGTCTCCCCAAAGACATTGAAGATGTTTGATTCCTTGACCAAGGTATTTGAAGATAAGAACTTATATCAGAAGAAGGCTTTGAGAAAACAGTTGAAGAATGTGAAAATCCAGAATGCAGAACAACTTGAAGCGGTAGAAGAAGAAGTGGAGAATGCAGAAGTGGTGATAGCCACCTTAAATGGCCTCCCAGGATCATGGGATTAATTCATGCAAAGAATGTGTGCCAGAAGGAAGTAATTACTTTCAACAGAATTTGGGAAGAAGAAGAAGCTCATCTCATAAGAAGAGAAGAAGAAAGATGGAAGTAATTGAAGATCAAGCTCTCACCATTCAAAGAAGATCCCTCAAGTGATGAGGAATATAAAGAACTCAATTCTTAAAGAACCTCTTATCCATCTTATCATCTGGATAAGAAATGATGATTTCATGAATGAAGAAGATGATGAAGCAGAATGATCAAGAAGGAGTCTACCCACGAAACAAACAAAAGATAAGTATTCAATTGTCATTTAATGATATTGTTTTGTTATGCATTTGATTATATTCAGTTGATGTGTTATGCATGATAGATTGTTTGCATTAATGACTATATACTACTAATATGCATGTGATGGGTAAGTAGCTCATGGTGCTATAAAACTCTCCATTGCTACTTATCAAACCTCTTTGCTGACATATTGGATTAGTGCACAATCTCAATAATGTCATGGTGGAGATGGAAGGCATCTAGAAAGTTTATGTGAGATATGGATGAATGTTGTTGCATGATGCATAATAATTTGTCGTTATGCATATGTTTTATGAAATAGTTGTAACCATGCAACTGGTGCATTTGAATTGTAGGAAAGGTCATGTACAACCTCCTACAAGAAAAGAAGGGTGAGACTTGTTCCGAAGAACAAGTGATGACAATTCAAGATTCACTCCAATAAACATGAATCTGAAGCTCCCAGGGTCAGAGACACCATGACGGAAAAAAGAGCTTCAGAGAGTGGTATATCCACCTTGAAGGATGAAGACCACCATGGGTACAAGAGATAACTCAAGATGAAGAAAAGAATGCTATGAAAGAAGCTATGATCAAAGAATAACAGTTTATCATGGGGAATGATGTATACGATATGATGGAACAAGTGTACAAAGAAAGGTTCGTGATTTTCCCCAAAAAGAATAGACTATGACATGACATACTCTATTGACCATTATATATCAAGCATAGAACCACCTGTATAGAATGAAGAGGGAAAATGATACTCCACTTCAGGGGGAGTGACTACAGAAAATTATATCTGAGTTCGACATGGTACGACAAGATGGATAGCTTTGTGATGGATCGAAACTTTACCAAGAGTAAAGTGGGTTCCAACCTTCAAGGTTGAATGCAGAAGACTAGGATATGTTGATGACCTGAGAAGACAAACTCATAGAAGATGTTATGATACTAGAATGATGTTTGGGATATAGTACTCAAACCAAAAAGCAAGAATGTGGTATCTTCCAAATGGATTTGCAAGATAAGATATGTTGCTGATAGAAGTAAGGTAAGAGTTGTGGCTAGAGGTTTCTATTAGAAAGAGGGAATTAATTCTGAAGAGACACTTACTCCAGGAAGCAAGGTACACTTCCTTCAAAACTATCATGGTAGTTTCTTCCATGATGAAGTAAAGAAAATCCTTCCTTCATTGTATGATTGAGGAAGAGTTTTACATCGAATAGTCATGAGGATTTGAAGTTGAAGACAGATGGAATCAACTATGCAAATTGAAGAAGGCCCTCTATGGCCTGAAGCAAGCTCCCATAGCTTGGTATGGAAGAATAGATAGTTTCCTGATGAGCATGGGCTTTTCCAAGAGTAAATTCAATCCTAACCTTTTATACAAGGTTGTAGAAGATGTACCTGTCATTCTATTACTATATGTGGATGACTTATTCTTGACAGGGAATGAGAAATAGATCATGGAAAGCAAGAAGAAACTAGCAGAAGAATTTGAGATGAAAGACCTTGGGTTAATGCATTATTTCCTAGGTCTGGAAGTATGGAAAAGTTCATAAGGAATCTTTCTCAACCAGGGAAAGTATGTGGTAGAGATATTGAAGAGATTCAATATGTTGGAATGCAAAGTCATGGCCACACCCATGGACTCCAACCCGAAGCTGTTAGCTGATGACTCATTAGAGTTAGTGGATGTGACTCACTGCAGATAGATCATTGAGTCATTGATGTACTTAACAAATACCAGACCAAACATTTGTTTTGCTATGAACACCTTAAGTCAATATCTTGTTCGACCAAGATGGGTTCACCTAGTAGCTGCAAAACATGTGATGAGATATTTGAAAGGGACTATAGACTTTGGTCTATACTATGATGGTAGCCATGAGTATAGATTGTATGGCTACACAAATGCAGATTGGGCTGGAAGTATCTCAGACAAGAGAAACACATCAGGTAGATGCTTTTGTTTGAGGTCTGTTATGAGTTCATGGTTTAGCAGGAAACAGTCCAGTGTTTCTCTTAGCACGGTTGAAGCAGAATACATAGCAGATTGCTCTACTAAGTTGTGAAGCCATATGGCTTCAGAAGCTGATATCAGGTCTCTTTAACCTGAAGATGGACACTACAATGATTCTATGTGATAAACATAGTTGTGATGACAAAGAACCCTGTGTTCCGACGTAACACATAGAAATCTGGTATTTCTACATACAAGATAAGATGTAGATGATGATACTATAGATGCAGATGATGGTGATTCAGTATTTTTATACTGAATATAGAGATGATGATGTTTCAGTATTCCCATACTGAAGATATAGATGATGATGATTTCATTATTCCCATACTGAAGATATAGATGATATTTCAGTATTTACATACTGTAGATACAGATGATGGTGATTTAGTATTTCTATACTGAATATATAGATGATGATGCTTTCAGTATTCACATACTGGAGATACAGATGGTGATAGTTCAGTATTCACATACTGAAGATGCAGATGATGATGGTTTGGATGATGATGTACTGACGAAGCCTCTGCCTCGAGTAGAGTTCGAACACTTTCGAGACAAGCTTGGTGTGGTTCGAAAAGATCTTCCCCCAAAGGGGGAGTAGTGATGTTGCAGTGGGATTGTATCATCCCTGGGCACTTGCCCTAAAGTGATTTGGAGACCTCGCTCTTCGAGAATGAAGAGGGATTGTATCATCCTGGGACATCTGTCCATAATAAATCTGGTGACCTTGGTCCTCGAGAATGTGGTAGGATTGCATCATCCTTGGACATCATCCTAAAGTGATAGGGACTGATTCTCCCGTAATCAATCTGGTGGCTTCGGTCCTCAAGAATGTGGT
>LPNX010857437.1:0-29819 GCA_001517045.1 Pseudotsuga menziesii
TCTCGAAGGTTAGGGAGGTTGCAGCAGTTAATAGGATTAAGGTAAATGAAACAACTAATCTTCCATTAACGCGTGCTTTTAAAAATTAATTTTGAGGGAGGTATGCGCGGGTCTGTAGTAAGGCAACCCACGCATCATGCGCGACTTTGTATAAGGGCAACCCGCGCATAGATCTATGCGCGACTTGCTGGACATAACACTCGCGCATATGCGCGACATGCCAATAGGGAAAGTCGCGCATGCACTCCAAATCTCAAAATAGCAAAGTAACCAGCTGGGCATATAGGGAATGCATTTCATCATCAACCAAGGTATAATGAAACTGGGCAAACCTCAATCCATAAGTGTCCTTTTGTGTGCCGACCTGAGGGATGTCAGCACTCGGACGGAGAGGTGCCAATCAGCTGTATAACAATAACTGACCTCAAATTTTGTACGTATTATGGAGTAGGGGATCACTCACTAGAGGATTGCCCTACCATGTTGGAAAAAATCAATACAAATAAAAATGTTAATGTCTTGTCCTGTGTGCAAAAAAATGATGTAATAAACACAAAAAAATTACATATTGTAACTCGACAAGGAACAAAAACAGGAGCTGATAACCCAAGAATCAGTAAAATAAAAGAGAAACATGTATATCCTGACCCACTGAAAGAAAAACAAACATACAAAGAAGCAACAAATGTATTCAAAGAAATTGCACGACAAGAACAAGTTCACGACACTCGACATAACACAATAAACGAATTAATCCAGCTCGTACAAAAAGACAACTCAGTATCTCAGTTCATCGATTTGTTATATGCAATAAAATGTCACAACTCTGAAAAACTTACAAAGAACATCTGTAGCTTAAATAAAAAAGAAAAAGGTGATGTCGACCCACTTGTTGACCTGGAAATCAAAGGATACCATGTCTGACAAGTCGTGCTCGACTTTGGATCACAAGTAAACATCATGACTCGTGACACTTGGGAACAAATGGGCATCCCTTGACTCTATGAATTAGGCATTTACCTGAAACTAGCCGACCAGGGCCTAATTGAACCTATAGGAGTCTGGAAAAACGTCGACACAACTATTAAAGGAATCTCGACCAAATTCGAATTCAAAATCATTGACCCTAAGGAAGGATCTAGTTCCTTCCCAGTGCTAGTCGGTCAACCTTGGGGTAGAAAGATGAAAGCATCGATATCCCTGGACAAGGATAGAATTAAATTAAAAGGAAATGGACAAAAGGTCATTGTACCCATTCATCCATCTCAAGGAGAACCTTGGATGGAACCTATCGATGAAGAAGTCGACGTCCGGCAACTCTACCAGATTCAAAGCAATGCAGATTATACCGAACCCAACATCTACAGAGAACTTCATTTAGGCAACCAGGACTCAGTTGGTTATAATTCAGACATCGAATTATATGATTGGGAGATTGAGAACTACGAAACACAAGCAAGAGCTGGACTATTCAAAAAGTGCAGAAAAATCCCACCCAACAGTGCTTCATAGTGTCCATTGTCCCAAAAATATTTGAGAAGAAAATTAGGGAATACCCTACCTTACAACCTACCAATGTAAATACTACACAACTACCAAGATACAAGGAAAGGGAATCACTGGTCATGCATGTCGAACAAGTTTCCAAAAATATTGGGGAACATGGCTGACTTCAAAGCCTAGTAGAAACTTTTACAGGACAAGCTGCTAGATGGTGGGATACCCATCAGAAAAAACTGCAGACCTGGACAACTACTTCGACTTTCTTTGTCGAAAGGTTTGGAGGAAAGAAGTTAACCCAACAAGCTCAGATACCTGTATTCACTCAAGGACAGAACCCAAAATATCATATTAAAACCTGTGAAAAAAAATGGAGAAGACTTGGATACAAGGATGAACGAGCATGACCACACTTGTTTCCATCAACCCTTGCCGACTTACCAAACAATTGGTATAAGATGGAAGAAGCTAGAGGTGAAACCTTATTATGGCATGAACTCAGGGAAAATTTCATTAAAGATTTCAACTTTATACCACAAAATGAAAACTTGGCCGAAATAACAAAACAGATTAAAGAATTTATACAGCCGACTGGAAACAGACCCTTAAAGGCTAACCGACAGACAATTAAATATAACAATATACAAACAAGGCTAAAGCCACAGTAGAAAATACTATAGTTAGGAAACGAAAACACAGAAGGAAAAAGATTTAGATGGAAATCCAACCATGTCGAAACAACCAAACCTATCTGCACAATCCTGAAAGTAGAAACAACCAACAAACAAGATACCGACAGAATGATTGCAGCTGACTTCCCTGCCACATTCTCACATTTTAAGGAAGGAAATCAACCGATCAATGAAGCCAAAGCACCAAAATGGCTAGATGCTAAAGTCAAAACTAAAGAGTTCGACATCTGAAATGATGATGGACCAAAAATGGCAAAGATTGGTGACTACTGGAGTGAAGAACAGACCACAGAGATAGTGAACTTATTAAAGGAGTTCCAAGATGTATTTGCTTGAGATTATAAATACCTCAAAGGATTAGTCCACAAAATGGGAGAAATGAAAATTGATACTAAACCTGATGTTCGACCTATGAATAAAAGGCCTTATAAACTAGCTCACAAATACAAGGAGATAGTAAAAAAGGAAATTGATAACATGCTGGCAGCATGCATCATCTATCCTATCGACCAATCAGAATGGGCAAGTCCAATGGTTGTACAGCCTAATAAACATGATCCGACCAGACTAAGAATTTGTGTCAACTTCAAGGAACTAAACAAAGTAACACTGACAGACCCATTTCCAACCCCTTATGCAGTTGAAATCCTAAATGAGGTTGCAGGACATGAATGCTACTCATTTATAGATGGATTCTCAAGTTATAACCAAGTGCCAATGTCACGTCCCCGTCCCTCAACCGACGAAGAGGACGCGACGAACGCATCAAACACAGCCGGACAAATTGCCCCATGAACATTGACAGAAAATCAAATGCTGAAAACAAAAGCCTAAACAACAGGCATAATTCATCTTTACAAGGATGCACAGTCCTTCAAACAATCAGCGGAAGCAAACATAGACATTCCAGCATTGAACAAGTTCATTATAGTTCATTTAACATCAATATAAATTACATAGATGCAGTAAAGACAGCAGACTTATCTCTTGGTGAGGAATTCACCCGCAACCAGCTACGTCGCTGCAACGTTCCACCCAACCATAGGCCAGCTTGCTCATCAATCTCTCAGCAACGCTGCCACCCCCGAGCTGGGCATGATTCCTCCGGAATAAGGGTTGATTGCAGGCTTACACATAGCCAAGGGGACACATAACAGCCAAACCAACACTGCTGGGTTTCACAGGCTTTCCACAAGCAAGCCAAGCCAGCACAATCCAAGGTTCAACCACTGCATACCAGCAGCTAAGCAATCCCTTCACAGCTCTGTGAAGAAGTCATAAACAACAGTGACAGTCCCCAAACATAAAATGAGACACCACTCCAGCCTTCAAGGCAACTCAGAGTGGGTTTTGGCCCTAACGTGGCCAAAACAACTCAACAACAGCACCTCAAACCAGGGTATATCAGCAGCCACAACACACGAAGGATAACAACAGTCCACAGTCCCAAAACAGGGAAATTTTAGCCAACAGCACTCACAATTCCTCAATGGAACGGCTGGGCAACATCACACAGCCCACGAACAGAGGAGAGGCCAAATCTCAGCGTGGACATAGGAAAACACATCCAACGGATTGGTAATCTCCAGTGGTCCAAAACGAAATTGGAACCCACAGCCAGCAAAAACACATGGGGGAGACACAGCCCCAAAACACAGGCAGTGAGCACGACTCACAACATGAAAACGACTCAGCAGCATCCAACAGTCGTGGAAGAAAGACATCAACCCAAATCATGGGTGAAAATCAACAGCAAGCAGAAATCGTGGATTAAAAACCACGGTCTGGGCACATACCAAGAGAATTCAGGCCCTTGAGGCCGTTCTACCTTCTTGTTGCGTGCACCAACCAAGGAAGAGCTGCGACCAGTGTGCGAGGAGGAACACAACACATACAACTCCAGCCTGTGCGTGAGGAAGAACTGACCAGGCGTGAGAGCAACCGACCATGGGGAGAATGAATACCTGCGTGAGGGAAAACGAGAGTTCTCTAGTGGGCATGCGTACTATCCAAACTGACAGCAGTCTGCCAAACCCACGTTTTTCCATGCCCATGTTTCCTCATGCAATAACTGCCCCCCCCCAACTACCAAAGTCAAGACATTGAAGAGGTTGGAGAGGTTGGGTAAGACAAGAAAGGTGGCAAACAAAACAAAGGTGATAAACATGGGTTTTTCCCCCATAACCAAGGTTTGACATCCCCCACCCCTTATCCTTTGGAACCATGCCCTTTTCATTCAACATTGCATTGCCGTAGCTGGTTGTGGTTTATTTTAATTGATGTGCGGGTTTACATGATGCCGAATTATAATGTGCCGGATAGCACGACATACCATCGGCAATTACCTCTATTGCCGAAACATACACAAAAAAATCGATGGTGGGGCCTTTTCCTTTAGCTCCTCACAATGATTATTTACATTATATACATCATGCAAACGGGGTCAAAACCGGGGACGTGACATTCCCCTCCCCCTTGGAATAACACCGTCCTCGGTGTTCCATTACATATATACAATACATGTACAATTGCACATCAAAATTTCAAAATTGCAGATCTATCCCACATTCAGTCATCTACTCTGAACGTTCACGACCAAGCCTCTAGGCTTCCATGGACTTGTCCTGCTGGTTCTCAGCTTCTTGCTGATCCCAAAGTCTAGGAACTTTGCGGCTATTGCCTTCATCATGTTCCCACATTGGACAGTCCCGGCGTAAATGATGTCCTCCGCATCTCCAACATCTCACTGGCTGCTTCATCTTTACCTGCTCAATTCCCCTTGAGTCTTCATGCCTGGACCGTTTCTATCGGGTCGCTTGGATGAATGTCCCATTGCTGATCCACCTTCCTTTCCTTTGCCGATTGCTCCCAGAAGGCTTTTCATCTCCCTTTGCAAACCAATAGAGTCTTGCAAAATCTAGTGGTTCATTTCACTCTGCCTTCTCTGTATCTTGAGCATCTCCCCAAGATTCTCTTGGGTCTTAGCAAGCACTTGAAGGAGACTTCCAGCCAAGTCCAATAACTTTTGATCTGCTGCCATAATCAACGTGCACCACCTGGTTTCACTTTTCTCACCTGTGGAATGCACCATTGAAATTCTATCAGACCAAGCATAATATAGATATCAAAATCAGTTAGTTAATTACCCAATTGGCACGACAGTCCAAGTTCCCTTAAGGAAACTTTCATATCTTTCATGCCTTCCCCCAACAGGCACATGAGCTCCTTCATGTCCATTCCTGGGCATGGAATTAACTATTCCAGCATTCACAAATTTGCTTAAGCAAAACACACATTTCATTCTCAATCATACATGCATTAAACAATCCTTTGTTTTCACAATGCATAAACATATATGTATATATAATCAAAAGGCAAGAGAGAGCAGTAAGAGATTTTCCCCTCTTTGTTTTGTTCCATCCTGGAACCCTCGCCATCGCAGTGGCTTTTCATGCTCTCAGCCTCTTTCACTTCACCGTGAATGCTGGGCCAATCTTTCTTGGTCATGACACTTAGTGTCTTTGGTCTATTCTAGACCTCTAAACCATGGAGTCTCTCCACATGGTTTATCTCGGCTGCTAGGACTCCCCCGTCCTACTAGCACCTTTTTCATTACCGCTCAACCCGAGCTTTCCAGGACAGTCACATGTCCCCATGCATCTCTAGGATGCTCTCATAGTCCTCGCTTCCAGTGATACCTATATTCAAACATTGAATAGATTCACATGTTTAGTTTATTCTCATTAGTTTTCATCTCTTAGAACAAGAGCTTAAAACATCATAACCAAATCACATACACATGTATATTTATAAGCAAAGTAATCCAATACTTATCTGTATTGTGCGTTTCCTCGTTCGTCCACAGGATCCTGCTTCGATTTGCAAGCCTTCGGATCGCCTATGGACTCAGATGTTAGTTTAGCACGCCGGCTGTTCCACAACATCAAATAATTAATGTCCAGCCAGTACATAACCATGTCAACTGGGCTTGGAACTTTATCATGACCATTTCCGGGTCTAGGATCTACTATGGATCCTTAGGCATATCACAGCCGATCATATGCTCATGTCAACAATGACACATACACTTATATCAACATACACTTATACCAACATACACTTATATCAACATACACTTATATCAACCATTTACCTTTACCTTTAGCCTGTCAACACAAGCAACACAAGCAATACAAGCAAACTCATCAGCATCATTGCTCTAAAACTGTAATCACATTTCATATCATTCACTATCAAATATTGAGACACCAGGAGTGCATCCACTCCCCAGAGTGTAATCAATATTGAAAACCCTTTCATGACTCGACATCGGAAAAGTGTGCACCCATTCCCGGTGTGTGCCATGTAGGCCCTATTCATACTCAAGAAATCGGTCATCATGGAAATATATCAAAACACGTTCTGTATATGGAAATTTAATAATTAAACATGCATATTCATAGCAAGGGTTACAGAACACTTATCCATTTGCCTTCGCAGTATGCCTTTAGATCTGTTAGGCACCGTCAAGGAGTTGGGAAAAACTGAATGCTAAGCTGGTGAGCTCGTTGCAGAGCTAGGAACACCTACACCAGAACTAGCCTGACTTCTATAACATCCACACACACTCCCAGCACAAGGAATCAGTCCCTTCTCTGCTACACAGTCCCTCAGGCCCTGCATTCCCTTCTAGTGCTATCCCGGGGTGGTGGAGAAGAAAGTCAGCCCTCTAGTTCTATCTGTGTGGTTTCCAATCACCAGGTTTAAGGAAACCAAGCCCCCATCCTTGCTTCCTATTTACATTTCCTATTCACACCTGTCCCACTGACATAACCCAAACCATCTCACTCACGTTATCACCAAACATGCAGTGCAGATGAGACATTTTCAAATTGTCTAACGGAGTTTCACCCGAACCCCATTTCCAAGATAAGGGAAAACCTTCCCATGAAGTTTGGCTTCTGCAGGCCATCACACATGGTCTTCCTGCAGTGTGTACTCCTGACACATTCATCAAATAGCCAAACAGTCAGTCATTACCTGATACTACAATCCAAATTGATCGTTCCATAACCAAGCAATGACATCAGCAATTGAATTCAACAAGAATTTTGCAATTCTATCTACTACATAAATTGACTTGCTCAATTGTGGGTTTCTTGTAAGCAGCATTACTATGCCCATTATAATTTTATGCTTACTATTATAACATGAATACCCACTTACCATGTGTCCCTCCTGACACAATCTCACACAAGCCAACAATGATTAGTAGTCGTTAGTACTTCTTAAATCCGAAATCCACAATTCAAATTTAATCAACCCGTACCAACTAATTTTCACAACCATGAGACTTCTTCTCATAAATGGTAGATTCTGGCAGTGGTCAAGGACGTACCTCTCACTGTCATGCTCGAATAATCTACCTGAAACATGAATTTCAACCAACCAAACACAATCTTGTGCAAGCCAATGGTAACTATAAGTGGTCAGCAATATTTGAAATTCACAATTCATATTTAACAAGCTCTTTTACACGGTAGATTCCAGCATTGGTCAGGGTATTACCTCTCAATGCCGTTCTCGGAATAATCTACCTAAAATATAAGCTTCAAACAACCAAACACAAGCTTATGCGAGCCAACAATGGCTAGTGGTTGTCAGCAATTTCTCAAATCCGAAATTCACAATTCGAATCCTAACAACCTATTATGCATATCATATGGTAGATTCAGGCATTGGTCAGGACCTTACCTCTCAATTCCATGCTTAACATAATCTACCTGAAACACAAGCTTCAAACATCCAAACACAAGCTTATGCAAGCCAGTAGTGACTAATAGTTGTCAGCAATATTTGAAATTCACAATTCAAATTTAACAAGCTCATAAATGGTAGATTCCAGCATTGGTCAGGATCTTACCTCTCAATGCTGTTCTCAAAATAATCTACCTGAAACATAAGCTTCCATCAACCAAACACTTGGTAAGTATGCATATACTATCTCATTGCTATAACCATCACTGAAGCATTTTCAGAATTTATAAAATTCAAATACTTCAAGGTTAGTCACATCAGTGTTCTCAAAGCTCATTTACTTCATGTAATCATTATCATACTAACATTGCAAGGTATAGTCATATCATTCATGCAATTAAATGAAGGTTTAGATACCCTTACTTCACAAGCGTATAATTCATACTACCTTGCTCTTCAATAGAGCATTTCTGGAAGCCAATTGATCATGACTATCCTACATTCATAACAACCTTCGAAACAGTTCCAGAATTATCATTAATTCACCATTTTAGTCATCAGTTCTCCATAATATCACATACATTCATCTCAATGCATTCATGCCATACATCACAACATTGCACCTACACTTATGCAATCAGTCATTCACACCCTTCATAGGCATACATCCAATGCATAACTACAAGATTCATAAAATCTTTCTAATGCATATCCATTCATGCTATCTTGCAATGATTCAGGAATACTATGCATTCAACCATACCATGGCCTAACCATGACTACCTCATATAGGATGCATTACTATAATCAATATCATTAGCAGGTATAGGTATGACACCTTTCTACATTCCAATATTCACATGGTATGAGGTCTCTTACCTGTACCAATCCATGAAATTTGCCATAAGCAAACTCTTACCTGCATGGGTCATACTTACACCCTTGGCATGACCACTTTGGTTGGTCCTTGCAGGAGATTGCAGAATTTGCTCGCCAACTTTTATCCTGGACTCGTTGCCTTATCCCCTCTCCATAGGGTTGCTGGTCTCATTCATCAGCATCAACAACATAGCCATCCGGGTCCATGTCATCGTTGGTTTGTCCACTAATGCCAACATCAAATCAATGACCATCATTAGTGGTTTATACAGAACATATAATTCTCAATATTCTTACTAACATGCAATATCCTATGCATGCAATACATATCCTCATGCATTTCAAACATAAACTCAGGAAATGTAGTTATAATCTGCAAGATAGGGTCTAATGAAAACTTCCCTTTCAAATCCCTCATCTTCTCATGGAATTCCTTTTTCTTCCACACAGCAGCTGGTTGACTTCATAGTCCTTGCTGCCCCTGGGCATGCAACAGTCTGGATGTGTCCATTTGACAACAGCGGCCATCATTAGCACTTTGCGGCTTCATGCTCAGATTCCGGTCACTTATCCTTGTTCCCCACTGGATAAGCTTTCCAACGCCTATTCACATGCGTCATTCCGACCTCGGATGTGAAAACCAAACCCCTTCTAAGAATGAAGACTTTCACCAATCTTGGCATTTTACACACATTGCTGCAAAGTAGAATTTTTGCGCAATCTGGCGCATTAGCTCGCTGCCATTTTCTCATTTTCAGCCCTGAAATTCACTGAAAAATAGTTGAAATCGGATCCTGGAACCATTGTTCCTTCCGCAGAATCGGCTCTTGGGAGCATCAGCACACCCGCTAAATCGGCTCCTCCGCCATTCTCCCTTCCGTCGAATCGGATCCTCACTTCATCTACGCATCCGACGTATCGGCTCTCGGAACCATCATCACAGCCGCAACGTCGGCTCCTTTCCCATTCCTTCCTCCGTCGAACCGGCTCTCGGACCATTCTGTCTTCCGCCGAATCGGCTCCCCGGAAGCTTCTACCTTCCGCAATGGCGGCTCTCCGGGTGTTCCAACCCTTCTGCAACTGCGGCTCCCCGGAAGCTCCAACCTTCCGCAACGTATCGGCTGACTTCACATCGGATGCTGAACTGCTTTCCATCCGCAATGGCGGCTCCTTGGAAGCTTCAATCCTTCCGACGTCCGCTCTTCCTTGGACGAAATCTTCACATCGGGCGCCGGCTGAATCTTGGATCGGAAGTCGGATGTCTCTCGCTTCCGCAACAGCGGCTCACCTGGACCCTTCCTTCTTCTGTAGAATCGGCGACCGAAACCTTTCCACATCCGCAATGGCGGACCGGAGACTTTACCAAACCATCCGCAACGGCGGACGCCCACTTTTTCCAGCCCTTCCGATCGGCGCTTAGAACCACATCGGATGTCGGCGGACTCTCGGAACATCGGACATCGGACCATTCTCCCCTCCGATCGTTCCGACACTTAGCCAAATTTTCGATCTCCCTTTGGCGTCGGCGATCGGACGACTCTTGGATCGGACGCGGGATTGCTCCGCCATCCGCAACGGCGGACGTCTTACTTCACAAACTCTTCCGACCGCCCCAACACTTAAACAATTTTCAATCCTTTCAGCGGTGCCGGTGATTGGACGACTTCTGAATCGGATGCAAGATCACTCCACCGTCCGCAACGGCGGCACTTCCGTTATTCTCCCACTTTGAAAACTCTTCCGCAACGGCGGACAGAAACTTCACGAATCCTTCCGCAATGGCGGACAGGAACTTCGCCAGTTCTTCCGACTGGCCGCCCATTTACTTAGCCAAAATTCAAATTTTCCGCGGCGTTGGCGATCGGACAGATCTTCAAATTCTCCGCGGTGTCGGCGATCGGGTAACTCTTGGATCAGAAGCGGGATCTCTCCGCCGCCCGCAACGGTCGGAGGTTAACTCTGTGAATTCATCCGCAACGGTCGGATGGGAAACTTCCCAAAACCTTCCGCAATGGCGGATAGGAAATTCTCCAGCTCACCCGCAACGGTGGAATTCCACTTCCTCCTGTGGTCCGACCACTCACACTTAGGCGATTTTTATGAATCCCTCTGCTCACTGCTGAACAGAGAAGGTAATGCCACTCTGTCACTGCACCTTCTTGGACCATAGAGACCCATTGTTGCAACCATGGTGCTTTGATACCATACTGTCACGTCCCCATCCCTCAACCGGCGAAGAGGACGCGACGAACGCATCAAACACAGCCGGACAAATTGCCCCATGAACATTGACAGAAAATCAAATGCTGAAAACAAAAGCCTAAACAACAGGCATAATTCATCTTTACAAGGATGCACAGTCCTTCAAACAATCAGCGGAAGCAAACATAGACATTCCAGCATTGAACAAGTTCATTATAGTTCATTTAACATCAATATAAATTACATAGATGCAGTAAAGACAACAGACTTATCTCTTGGTGAGGAATTCACCCGCAACCAGCTACGTCGCTGCAACGTTCCACCCAACCATAGGCCAGCTTGCTCATCAATCTCTCAGAAATGCTGCCACCCCCGAGCTGGGCATGATTCCTCCGGAATAAGGGTCGATTGCAGGCTTACACATAGCCAAGGGGACACATAACAGCCAAACCAACACTGCTGGGTTTCACAGGCTTTCCAAAAGCAAGCCAAGCCAGCACAGTCCAAGGTTCAACCACTGCATACCAGCAGCTAAGCAATCCCTTCACAGCTCTGTGAAGAAGTCATAAACAACAGTGACAGTCCCCAAACATAAAATGAGACACCACTCCAGCCTTCAAGGCAACTCAGAGTGGGTTTTGGCCCTAACGTGGCCAAAACAACTCAACAACAGCACCCCAAACCAGGGTATATCAGCAGCCACAACACACCATGAAGGATAACAACAGTCCACAGTCCCAAAACAGGGAAATTTTAGCCAATAGCACTCACAATTCCTCAATGGAACGGCTGGGCAACATCACACAACCCACGAACAGAGGAGAGGCCAGCTCTCAGCGTGGACATAGGAAAACACATCCAACGGATTGGTAATCTCCAGTGGTCCAAAACGAAATTGGAACCCACAGCCAGCAAAAACACATGGGGGAGACACAGCCCCAAAACACAGGCAGTGAGCACGGCTCACAACATGAAAACGACTCAGCAGCATCCAACAGTCGTGGAATAAAGACAGCAACCCAAATCGTGGGTGAAAATCAACAACAAGCAGAAATCGTGGATTAAAAACTATGGTCTGGGCACATACCAAGAGAATTCAGGCCCTTGAGGCCGTTCTACCTTCTTGCTGCGTGCACCAACCAAGGAAGAGCCACGACAAGTGTGCGAGGAGGAACAAAACACATACAACTCCAGCTTGTGCGTGAGGAAGAACTGACCAGGCGTGAGAGCAACTGACCATGGGGAGAATGAAGACCTGCGTGAGGGAAAATGAGAGTTCTCTACTGGGCATGCGTACTATCCAAAATGACAGCAGTCTTCCAAACCCACGTTTTTCCATGCCCACGTTTCCTCATGCAATAACTGCCCCCCCCAACTACCAAAGTCAAGACATTGAAGAGGTTGGAGAGGTTGGGTAAGACAAGAAAGGTGGCAAACAAAACAAAGGTGATAAACATGGGTTTTTCCCCCATAACCAAGGTTTGACATCCCCCACCCCTTATCCTTTGGAACCATGCCCTTTTCATTCAACGTTGCACTGCCGTAGCTGGTTGTGGTTTATTTTAATTGATGTGCGGGTTTACATGATGCCGAATTATAATGTGCCGGATAGCACGACATACCATCGGCAATTACCTCTATTGCCGAAACATACACAACAAAATCGATGGTGGGGCCTTTGCCTTTAGCTCCTCACCATGATTATTTACATTATATACATCATGCAAACGGGGTCAAAACCGGGGACGTGACAGCCAATAGCTAAAGAAGACTAGAAGAAGACAACCTTTGTGTGTGAATTTGGTTCATTTGCTTACAAAGTTATGCCTTTTGGTTTAAAAAATGCACCTGCAGTATTTTCTAGAATTGTTGTCAAAACATTTTAGGAATATATTTACAAGACCATGGAAGTATACTTTGATGATTGGACAATATACTCCATGTTAAAGGATCATTGCAAATGGCTTAGACTTATGTTGGAAAGATGTCGACAAATTCAACTCTCCCTAAACATCAAGAAATGCATATTTGTGACCCCGATAGGGATAATATTAGGGCATATTGTCTGTAAGGAAGGTATTAAGGTTGACTTTGCAAAGATCAAAATTATCCTCGACCTAAAACCACCAGTAAACCCAAAACAAGTCAGGGTGTTACTTGGACACACAGGCTATTATAGAAAATTCATAAGATATTATTCAGATATGACCTACCCTCTTGAAGAACTATTAAGAGAAGATCAAGAGTTTAACTGGACAGAGGAGTGCCACATATCATTTGAAAAATTAAAAAGAAAACTAGTCGAAGCACCAATCGTAAAGTTTCCAAACTGGTCGATCAAATTCCATGTTCATATCGATGCATCAGGCCTAACAATAGGCGCAATATTAACTCAACCAGGAGATGATGGAATGGATTATCCTATAGTTTACAGTAGCAGAAAATTAAATAAGGCTGAAAGAAACTATTCAACAACAGAAAGAGAAGCACCAGGAATGGTCTTTGCACTACAAAAATATCGAGACTATCTCTTAGCCAACCCATTTATATTCTATACAGACCATCAGGCCCTGAAGTATCTCGTCAATAAACCACTACATCATGGAAGGATCTGTTGATTGCTACTTCTCTTCCAAGAATTCAAGTTTGAAGTCGTTGTTCGACCAGGTAAGTTAAATGTCGGTCCCAACCATTTATCCCGTATCGACACAGGAGAAGAACCGACAGGAGTTGACGATGACTTACCTGATGCACATTTATTTCGGATAGAAGCAGTCCCAGCAGAACTAGAAGAAATAGCTCAGTTTTTGGAAGATGGACATGCACCAGAAGGTATGAGCACCAAGAAAAAGTAGATCTTAGCTATGAAGGCTGCAACATATAGTCTTATCAATGGATTCTTATACAAAATGGGATTAGATGACATCCTCCGAAGGTGTGTACTAGAACACAAATGAGCCAACATTATGCATGAAGCACACTATGGACCTACAGGAGGACACTTCCATGTAGACACAACTACAAAGAAAATCCAACAGTCAGGATTATGGTGGCCGACACTCCACAAAGATGGCAAAATTTTTGTCAGTCGATGCGACAGATGTCAATGACTAGGTCGACCCCTTCCTAGCACAGAAATGCCTTTGATATTAGTGAACCCAAGTCTAACATTTGAAATCTGGGCCATAGACTTCATAGGACCATTTCCTATACTAGCAAAAAGAACAGGTGCAAGGTATATCATCACTGCAGTCGAATATGTAACTAAATGGGCAGAAGCTGAACCAGTCGACACATGTTCTAGTGAGATAGATGCTAAGTTTATCTATGAGAATATCATCACTAGATTTGGATGCCCATTAACTCTAATTAGAGACCAGGGAACACATTTCATCAATAGAACCATCAAAACCCTAACCGACCAGTTCCAAATCGACCATCATCGGATTACATCATACCATCCTCAGTCGAATGGAGCAATTGGAGCATTTAATAAAACATTAACAAGACGACTAACTAAAATATGTAATAATGATAAGGATGACTGGGATGAGAAAATACCTACAGTATTATGGGCATTCAGAACAACATATAAACAATCGACCGACCAAACTCCTTTTCGACTAGTCTATGGACAGGAAGCAGTAGTTCCACTACACTTCCGAAAATAGATACCTATCATCGCAGAAATACTACATGTCGATATCGAACGAGGAAGAAAGGACCAACTATTGCAACTAAGCAAACTTGAAGAGGAACGACTAATGGCAATACAACATCAAGAAATCTAGAAACAACAACAGAAAGCATGGCACGACCGAAACATCAAAAACAAAAACTTGTCGGTAGGAGACCTTGCTTTACTATACAATAGTCGAGTAAAAGGTAAACCTAAAAAGCTCCATACAGAATGGATGGGATATTAAGTTGTCGAAGAGATACATACCAATGGATCAGTCCGACTCAGGACGTTACAAGGCATAGTATTTCGGAAGCTCGTTAATGGAGCACGACTAAAATGCTATAGAAACTAGAAATTCAAAAAAATAAAAAAATAAAAAATCATATAACGACTATAACTATCAACCAAAAGCCATAAAAGCCTTAAAATTCAAAAAGCAAAATAATACCCTACAGGCAGAAAACTATGACAGGAAATAACCACTTCGACAACCGACATTATGCTCATCGACACAACACCATCGACCAATTTCATCGACCGACCACTTCCATCGACCATTTTCATAACTGAGATCGATCGATGACCTCGATAGCCCCATCGCGCATTCATGACATCGAGTGTCGAAAGCAATTCACCATTAACGCACACTCAAGTATTCCAGCTGGAACATCATGTCCATAATTAATACACACATCGACGCACACATCCACAACATTGCCTATAAATACTAGATCACTGAAGGATCATTCACCGCAATCCATACAGAGAGAGCATCAGAGCATCCAGTCATCTAAACGTGAGAACCCCTTAGTGAAATCAACCACCAAACCGACACAATGGCCCCCAAACAAACTAGAGCCTCGACCAAAGCCAAGGAACTACAGGCTGTGGATACACCTTTAGTCTGCAGGTTGAAAAACATTAAAAACACCAAGGTATAGGAAGGCTCATGGCAAAAACTATGGGCCAAAATGCAAGAATTGGCCTATGTCAACAAAAGGGCCACTCAAGCTGCAGAGAAAATCAAACACAACACTATCTTCAGCTATGTCAATGCACCACTCATGACCAGCTTTGGTGGCACGAAGGAAACTGCTGTAAAATTCATCATCAGCCGGTACCACAATGGCCAGTTCTACTTCGACCAACCGGTCAACATCTTTGGAGAAGTCATTTCCAAGCTGACTGGTATCTCAAATGAAGGAAACCCAGTACCATTCGATATCAAAGAAGGATTGGTCGAAGAGCTCAATGGGTCATCTTCGGGTAAGAACTCCAAGGGGTTGATGATTAGCTAAATCACAACATGAACGCCACATATTGTGGCCAAAATAATTGCAATAACACTCACCCTGTCAGGTCGAGGCAGTGACCTTAAATTGGACATGCTAAAAGCTATCGACACCATCACGATAGACAGAAGGGCACACAGATGGGCTATATGTCACCGACATGATCAAGACCATTTGTGAAATATGCCAAGAAATGGGGGGAATCATCAAGTTCCCCTCCCTCATCTTATGGATCGCAATGTACCACATCTTCCCAGAGGGGAGTCCAATCTTTCAGGAACCATCAAGGTTCCACATGTAGAGATTTAAACCATTATCCCAGAGAGGAACGTTGCAAGAACCTGAAAGAGGAAAGGTCCTGTTGGAGAACTGGCTTCAACAGCTCAAAGTCCGCATGACTAGATGGAGGGTGCCTCAAAACATCCGAAGAAATCTACCGACGAACTCCCACATCCAGCTAGAGCTCGACCATACCTCGTTGTGGTACATGCAGGGCGATGACTCAAATGCTAAAGCCCTCGACTACTACCCATCAGTCGACTAGATCTTTTGGGAGCTGTCTCAATAGGCCAAAACCAAAATACCAGTACCTGCAGCAGCAAAGTAGATCGACTTCTTGATCGAGGAGCCACTCATAGACTAGGAAAAAGAGGAAGACTATGAGCTCAACCTCTATATCAGCACCTTTGTGTCTGAGGAGACACTGGTTGAACACACCAGCTGACTTCAAATAACCATTAAACCTCCGAATGCAAAGAGGGAAGAACCCCAGACCGTAGAGCCACAGCCAGAGTAGTAGGTAATTCCTCTGGCTGCAGAAAGTCTCGTCCCGACCTAAGAGCCAAGGGGTGAACCAGAACCAAAAAATCCACAATATACTGTTACAAAAGGCATCATTAGAAAATTGTCGAAAGAAATAGCAATGACCAGGAAGAAAATAAAGACACAACAACAACAACAAGTGAAAGGTAAGCGCAAGCTTATTCTTGCCGACTCATTAGAAGATGAAGAGGAATTGGCAGCCACGACCCTCGACATCATAGAGGATGCCGCAACAAATAAGGTTCCGGTCGAAACCCAATTCCAGCGATTTATCGACGTAGAAGCACTAGTGGGTCGACCAAAGAAAGCTAAGACTACCCACACGATGATGCCTGAGAACGTCGTCGATCTTGTGTCTATGCCTCCACCTCCATCACCGACGAAAGTCATTGAGGAGCAAGTACCAGCATAACAGTCAGTAAGCCCACTCAACTTGTGCAAAAGTGTGATGACGGAGGCTGTGAAAGCAAAGTTCGACAAAGATAGAGATTTGCAGGTGTTCATTAAGAAGCTGCCTGACATATTTATGTCGGCACACAAGATCTCTACAAAATCACCTCTCTTCACGGCCGAAGGATACCAACTAGGACAGGAAGCACAATCCAGAAGCTTTTCAACCATCATGTCGACTTTCAAGAGAACTCTCGACAAGGAAGCTGAAGTGGTTGTATGTCGGTCCTCGACTATCACTCTGACCGTACCCCAAGCCGACCTACCAGCCACTACACCTACTGAAGAAGAAGAAACTAAGGACATAACCCTACAAATTAACCAAATGTTCTCCAACGTAGACTCACCCCCTCACCCCGACAATCCACCACTTACCCTCCTTTCCCCCAACCCAGTCACCCCTGACCATTCACCAACTCCATCTCCACCACCACCCCCCGACTCAGAGCAAGCCCTCCCACAACCATTAGCACCAACTGCGCCCACTTCTGCACCCCTTCCATCTCCACAACTGGAAGCAGCAACCATCCCACCACCCCAACCATAAAAACCAACAACCACCATCCCACAAACCAAAGAACTTGACTTGACTTTTGCAGGTACACAGGTGCTGACTCAAGTAGATAAAGAAAAGCATAAGAAGAGGAAGGAGAAACAGAAGAAGGAGGATCATGGACAGCCATTGAGGGTCCACATCAAATTAAAGGATGTAACTTCCCTAAACGACCTAGAGCTAGGACAACTTCTGAAGACCCTAACAGGCGAAGCAAAAATGAGAAGTGAGCAAAGACGTAAGGAACTTGACGACTAGAACGCAAAACAGATCGAGTTCCTCCACAAATGTCGGAATCTGGCCCAGTCTGTCATGCCGGGACCTGTAGAGGTCTACACAAACAAACTGCTCGAAAGGGCGTATCAGCTATTTGAGAACATGGTGTTGGCACTCCAAGCTCACATTCAAAAAACAAAGGAGGAACAAAAAGAGGAAATTGCCCGACTCCTAATGGCACAACACACTGCCTTTTCTGAAGCCTATAAAGTGCTGCAAGATCATATGGAGGAGTCTAACGTAACTAAAGAAATACTGAGAGACTGGCCTAGTTACTATGGGCAAGTCTATCAACAGACTCGACAAGGGATTTAGGCATTAGAAATCCGAAAAACCACTGAGGAAGCACTCAGAACGACAATAGAAGAACAAATAGTGCTTGAAACATCCAAACTATAGAGACTAGCAAGGGAAGCACATTAATGGGTGCAACAAGTGCTCCCCAACCTAGAAAAAGTCGACATCATTTGCCCACAGATGAAATGACTTATTGAGACTGCAGAGGAGAAGGACCAGTTTATGGGTCCCGACATGGAGAGAATAGCTGAAGTCTCCATTTTAGAGAATATGTCGATCTTATCAGGCTTGACCACACTCACCATCGACATCTAGAAAATTTTGCAGAGTTGGACAGATTTCCAACATCACCTCGTAGTAACAGCCCCAGCCATTATAGAAGTCTGTGTACAGAAAAGACCGACCATCAGACTTCACATCCCACCACAATAACTATTGAGACCTGCAAGGAAGAATTTTGTACCTCCCTGTTTCTTCGGGACAAAGAAACATTTTGTTCATGGGGGAGATGTAGAAGGAGCAAGTCGATAAGTCAACTTGAACGATGGCCGACTTAGTCGATCAGCCGACTAAGTCAATGGGCCGACTTAGTCGATCAACCGACTAAGTCGATGGGTCGACTTAGTCGATCAACCGACTAAGTCGGTCGATCGACTAAACTAGAGATTAGATCAACCACCTAAGGTCGTGTCGGTTCACCGAACCGACAGGTAGTTATTTTGTAAGCGTTTTGTAATCATATATATTAGGTTGTTGAGCTAGATGAGAACGTAGTTTAGTTCTCTGTGTTGTATGGACTCATTCGTATAATATAATATGTTAATTCACCTATTTGTTCTTATCTCTTGTCTCCATTATATATATATATATATATGTCTTAGTGTGTATTATTTATGTGATCTGTGAGATTACAACAACAACTCAAAAGATAGATCACACAATTTACTCAGAAATTGAAGAATGAAACAGTGCAAAAATGGCTTGCAACTGTGAATGCTGTCATCAATCAAAAGTAATTAGATAATTAATTACAATGAAGTACAATGGCTAAATAACCTCATGTAATTCGAATCAATGAGAGGAAATTCAAATTGGTTTGACTCTACTTGATTGAATGGTTAACTGACCTTGTCTAAATCATTATCGGAGTTCAAAATCCAAACTCAAGTGTCTAATTTAGTGTTAACTAGTCTAACTGACTGATGTAGGTGAGTAAATGCGCCTCACCTACATGCAACCATGCAAACCTAGCGCTAGCTGAGTAGAATTGAATGGAACAGACTAGAACTGAATGTAATTGACTTGTAGCTGAGCTTGACTAGTCACCAACTGAACTCAACTAATGGAGGTTGGTGTCGACACTCCCAGTGGCTCCTAGTTTGTAGGGATTGATCTAGGAGGATCCTAAAATGATGCATGCAAGTGCAATAAGTGGCAGTTGGCCTCAATTAGTGTTCCCCACACTTTAATAACTGGTACATGTGCCCCAGTTAGGCCAAGTGGACCAAATGGTGCTAGTGACTAAAAATAGACCGAAAGGACTCCTAATTTAGACATCATTGACCAAATTGGACAAGGGAGGATTATAATCCTAACAAAGGGTTGGGTTGAAACCATTCCTTGATTCGATAACAGGTTCTGCAACACCATAGGCAGAGGACCTTGTGGTGTTGGGTTTCCTTGTGTCGGAGCGACAACATTGGTTTCATGTTGGTTTTCAACTTGTAATATGTGGAAAACACGATGCAACTAGGGGAACTGTTGCGAATAATGTCCATAAACATCACAAATGGTACACAGATGGTTAGATCGAAACTGAGTGTTCTTCCCAGGTCTAGGTGGACACTAGGGTTTTGTGCAGGGGATATACCTCTGTTTTTGTTAGGAGGGTTGGGTTATTGACTGCCCCCTTGAGGTTGGCTGTTTCCCCAATTCCTATCTCTCTATCTTAGTCCCCGCCCTTGTTGGTTATTGGGGGCATGTTGATTAGGGAGGTTCTGCTGAGATTAGACTTGTCCTTGAGGAACAGGATGATTCAGGGTCGGAGAAGGTGCAGGGTTCATAGGCGGTGCATAGTAGGAGGTGTTATCTCTCAAAATATACCTAAGGTTGTGAAAGGTAATCTCAAGGTAACAACAAAAACCACTTTTAGAAATAAATTGGCTTTTCTTTCCAGAGAGGGATCTCTCAGATATAAATTTAACAAGGCCAGATATTGGAGTCAACAATTTTAAGTTATGTAGATGGTTGAAACAAAACATATAACCATTGGGCTATGGAGTCAAAACAGATGAAGATGATACAAAGCTGCTTACTCAGAATTTCAACAAAGGCAAGATAATTATTCAGCTACAGTCATTCATTCATTTTCAGGCGATAGGAAAGAAACATGAACAATCCATTAATATAGAGCATCACAAGATGAATTCCATATCAACTTTAGAAGAAATGTTTGTGAATATCTGAAACAATAGCCAGAGCATACATGTATGAATTATGAAACTATTAAACACTGCGTTCAGACATGAAAGAAAACAGAATGGAAGGTAAACACTTAGAAAACATTCACAAGGAAAGAGAGCACAGAGTGTAACATAAACAACACATGAATCTTTGAATATAAACTAGCATTCGGCTCTGTAATTTTATTCCAAAAGGTTCTCACAAAAACATTAGTCCAATCTTACGGGTTTCAACCCTTGATACATCAATAAAATTCAAATATATACAATATAGTTTCTCCCAAGAACGTCACAAACCAACTAATTTGTTAATCATAAGTTTCTTGTAACCATTTCCCTAATAACTAGAAATAATAATTACATGCTTTGATTGAAATAACAGATTGCTTGATTATAGCAAAATCCATAACTTCAAGGCATCACGAACAAACAGCTTCCCGAAACTGCAATACCTGTCTTCATGAATGTAATATGTATTTGGTTTTCCCAAATTTCTCCACGACTTTCCACTGTTCTATATTTGGAGTGTTGTACTCTGTCATTTCTCTTATTGACACCTCCAAATCCACATAAGATTCATAAGACACAGCTAGTAATCCTTTTTTAATAATTAAAAACCTGTCCAATATTTCAAAGTCTTATGTCAACTTTTCAACAATAAACTTTCCTGTTAATCCTTTGACTAAATCTTCAAATTTAGAATGATCCATGCGATTTTGTACCAATAAGCTATGATATTGTTCCTGGGAAAACAATTGTCCTTCGTCATCCCAAAAAGAAGGGAGACCATCATCACAAAAATCTTTAAAAGCCGCCTTGAAATCCTTGATTTGAGAAGATATCTGATTCGCTTTATCCTGCACAATTTTCATAAGTTGATGTTTATTGATAAACTTCTTTTCCCATAACACAATTGCTACCCTGTATTTGATCCCAATATCCTGTAGATTTTGATATGTCATAGAATTCAAGAAATTCATAGCATTATGAGTAGTATTCAGAGATTTCTTTTCCATAGTTTCATTTTCTAATTTCAATCTTTGAGCATCCAAATTTACCAGTGCACTTTCATCATCGATAAAATTTAAATAATGTCTAAATTTAGTGATTTCTATAGACAAAGTATCCTAGATCAAATGTTTAGCTCCCTGTAAAGGAGCTTTTCCTGTATTTCTCTCTTTTAATTCATTGAATTTTTTTTGTAATTAGCTCCTCTTATTCCATGCTTTATTCTTCTCTTCAATACTTTTAGCCAATCCTGACTTGATATTTTCATTTTCATTTTCATCCTTTAATCCTTTAATTTCCACTTCCTTTAAACTCACTTGAGACATGGGGACTAGTAAAGCATCTGCAGAAAATTCATTTAATGGTTTTTCAACATTAACAAGGGGTTCATCTACATCAACTAAAGGTTGATTCATCAATTCCTCCATAACCTCTTTTTCATCATTTTGATCTTTATTTAACCTTGCAACATGAGCTATCAACTCATCTTTTTCTGTTTCCCACTTGTCTTTCTCCTCCTGCAGCTTCAATACTTTTCCTTTATAATCCATCATTTCCTGGTAGACTTTATCTTTTTCTTCCTGTAATGTAAACAATTCTGAAGATTGAACATGTTCACTGTTAGGGACCTTTAGCTTCTTTTTCAACACCTGAATGGTATTATATTTCTCTTCCAGAAGCTTCTTCGTTGCTCGCACATTATTTGGTTCAGTCCCTAAGCTTATGATATCTCCCTGTAACTTCTTTATTTGAATCAAATTGGCCTTATTTTCAACTTTCTCATGTTTCAATTGAATTTCCATTTTATCTACAAGAGATTGCAATTTAGTAATTTTCACAGTTGCATGCAACAAATCAGAATAAATAACATCTCCAGTTTGTTTGTGGAGCTGTATTTTATCAGGAACACTGATTTTATCCAGCTTTACCTCCATCTCAGACACCTTCTTATCACTTACCACAACAAATGTTAGGGTATTCCTCTCTGCATCTCGAGTAGAAATCAATGAAGTTTTTTGATTGATTGATTTCCGAGCTCGGGGAAGTAGATTCTTAGTTTCCTCCAATGACTGCATTTCTTTATCAACATAACTTGACGTCAGCTCTGTCCTAGATTTTTAATGAGAACTGGACTCTGTTTTACCTTCATCTCCAAAAGAATATTGATGCATTCGCACAGACTTTTTCTGAAACAGAACCATTCTCTTTAAATCTTTTGAATATATATATATATTATTTTTTTCCCCTGAAATGGTTAGCTCATCCTGAGGATGCATTTTGATCTTTTTATTAGAAATCTCTTCATCTACGTCCATGCCATCTTCTTCAGAAAGAGTCCTTTTATTCATAACACTGGAATTAACAGACATTTGAACTGTTACAGCCAATTTGTCCCTCTTATCTTCATTAGCTTATGTATTTGCTTCAAAATTAGACAGATTTGCCATTTTATCTAATCCCTCAACAATTTGATGATCAAATGGCTTGCTTTTGTTCAGTTGCCTTTTCTGAGAAATAATCTGGTGTGGGTCATAATTCACTTTTTCCTCTTTTTGAAAATCCATAACTTCCAATAATTTCTCAATCACTAACAAAGCGCTTTTATTCTTAAAAATGAAAGGACCAACTTTGAGAGGGCATTTAACATCAAAAGATTTTTTAAACCCTCCAAAATGTTCCTCTTCTGCATACAACCTTTTTCTCATGAACTCTAATGCAAATATTCTTGGCGTCAAGAAAGCAGGTAACCTATATGGTTCTCTAGTGAACCCATACACTCTTAAAACAATAAATTCTTTGTGAAAAACCAATCTCCTATTTTGTCTTCTGAAGAAGATTGCAACATAATTCTCATGTCTTCCAATACCCTAGGTAAGACATCATCGAAAATCATTTTGTATATTTCAGCCATAATTGTCATGTTGATATGTTTTGGAAGGTCTGGAGAAAACATGGTAGATAAGAACTATAATTCTGACACTTTTGAACACAATAATATGTTCAACAAACATGATTGGTACGTGAAGAACCTAACTTTAGGAAATTCAAACAATTGGGTATGGATTACTTCGACTAAATACTCATCAAGATTGAAACAACAGACTGAATTGGATTCATGGTCAGTTCAACCTATTCTTAGAAAAAAACTGAAAATGACTTTGTTGACATGCTTATCATCATCTAGACCCAAAACTTGACTAACCATTGACATGACCAATTGGACTTCATCTTTGAAAATATTGACATTGTATGGCAAAAATAAATCATCTAACGAATGACCAACTTTTAAAATACTGGACAAGAACTGACATCTGACTTCATTTTTGCAATTTTTATACAATTCAATCAGGACTTGCTCATTGAAGGATTCAAGGTTTACAGGAAAACTATCAGGCAGACTTAACATCCCGCAAATAGATTTTGCGTCAATTTCTACAGAGTATTTTTGAAGTTGTATGACTCATAATAACTCTTTTAGAAGACAAATAACTATTTGCACACCACTCAACGAATTCAGGGAAAGGTAGGGTTTGTTCGACAAGAAAGTAACATCGAAAGGAATTGCAGACATTTAGGATATCATTTCCGTGTGACTTATACTGCCATAAACGTTCTTTTGAGACTGATACACTGCATACTGAAAGAATAGGGTCAAACAAATTCCTCTCTCTATCAATAACCACTTATTCTCTCTCATCCAAAGCCTTGCACAATATCCCTGAACTCTGCTCCTTCTCCATAATAAAACAACGACAATAAGTCTTCAACAAGAGTCTCAGAGTTTTAAGGCTTACCTGGTAACTGTCAGATATGTAAAAGTTGACTTTTGGAAAAATATGACGCACTATCCCTTCTTCTTTTCATCGACAACGTGCAAACAAAATAACTTTACCTTGGTCAACTCACCTTTTATACAATGAATAATGATTTGGGACCTCCAACAAGTTTTTTCTCCTTTACCACTTTCCTCAGCGGAACTCACTAAAAAATGCCACATGGAAAGTGGTTTGAATTCCACTACCGCTCATCCATTTTAATTATCTCACAAGTTTGAGCTCTGGAGTAGACTATAACCGTTGATAATATTTCATCTCCTATTTGAACCATTGGATCAAATCCATTCTACACAATCCGCCAGCCTATCTCCTCGTTCAACCTTGGATCTTCACATCGTGGATTACCTTATGACCATAGATTTAATTTGCTTTATCTCTTGTCCGTCGATCTTGTTATCTTATTAACCCATTCCGCTCTTTGTCAAAACCTCTTTCTCATACAACTTTTCCCAGCGGATCAATTTGCATCCGTGGATCTGCACGATCACAAATCTACACTCTCCAATTGTGCAGTAAATTAATCAAAGTGCGCATTTTGATAAAGACTCATGAATACTAACCTTTTACCAACTTTTAATATATTCCTTTATGATTTCTTGATCATATATTTTTCAATTGTTCAACATAAAGGGTGCTAACAGGAGGGAGAGACTAGAGGGGTTGAAAGCATACCATCTAGCTATTACAAGCAGGTTCTAGGTAATTTGTTCCATGAACATGAGGAACAAGTGCAGGAGACACATATGAAGGTGTGGCTCTAGACTAAGCCATTGCACATGAAAATACAGGGTGTAGTCAGGTTGGGAAACATTAGGGGCATTACTAGAGTGAGGTGGCATCGAAGGAGAGTCCGTGTATAGGTGGGGGTACTGGGTAATGGAGCCAATGAATCCATTAGAAGCATGTGATTCCCCCGTCGTATCATTTCGTGAGGAGATAACATGATGAACATAAGGTATTATGGTGTATAGGTACTTTGATTAGGCATAGATAAGGTCGAACAATCGTGCTTTGAGGATTGCTTCTTCCTCAGTTTGTGGGTGCTCGGATGCAACATCCTTGGAAATAAGGGGAGTAAGGTTTCAAGAAACCAATCATGGGATATCCTATCATTTAACTGGATTTTGAACAAAATACGAGGAGGAGGCCACTCATGGATGTGATCCCTAATAGCAATGTTCTGTCTACAGGATAACATGATTTGCATGGCCTCATCATAACAAACAAATAACTGGAATTACTAGAGGAATTGTTGAAATACTAAGAGGGGTGAATCAGTATCTGCACAATTATAAAATTTTAACTTTAATTAAGATCAAGTTTTTAATAACCAATCATAGTAGCATATCATCAATGTTCATGAAAAGTAACAAGATGCACAATACATAAGATTTTTACGTGGAAACCCAAGCTTTGGGAGAAAAAACAAGGAAGCATTTTATAATAAAATTTTCCCCAACAACAATTGGGGTAACAAATTTAATACAACTTCTCTAGATACAACTAGAATGGGCTACAACACCCTAGGATTCGTTAGCTGCAATTGTCGAGCTTCTGGAACAGTTCAACTCACAAACTTGTGAGCACTAGGACCACCCTATCGCCCTGAAGAATAAACTAACTGAAGTCACAGAACCTGTGGACTTGCCAAACTAATCAATTTACTCTCTGCTAATCACCACTGCTCATCATCACTACTGCACATCATCATTCCTTATTACTATACATCGTCACTTTGCAACATCACTGTACAACATCACCACACAAGATCACTATACAATATCACTTTTTAAAAATCATAATATTAAGAAATGATATAAAAACCAAAAGAAACTCTATATCATTTCATCAGATAGCCCTTGTAACAAGATTTCCAACGAGCCAAGCATTTTGTAATTCTGATTCCATATGAGAAAGTTATGTCAATTTTAGTGAATGTCTTCAATCTCAAAGATGCCGAAAAATTTCTACTCCACAAAGTTTCGCACTTTTCTACAAGAGTTGCGAAATACCAAAGAGAGACTTGATCGATGCATCAATGAACTGTTTGATCTTCTATTTAAATAGGTCGTGGAGGATTTATTCACATGTGTGGCTGACTTGTAATAGTTTTAATTAAAAATTAATTGAATTCTTTTAGCATGCCGACGTACTTGTAAAGGGGACAATTAATACATTAACTTAAAAAATCAAAACTCATCAATCGTGAGTTAGGAAACACTCCACATATCAACGGAAAAGGGCTCGACGAGGACCATCTCCCTATGATGGATTTATTTGCAAATTCTTAGTCTAATACCCTTAAATTATTCAATTTGTTCAGGACTTCAAATATCCCATACATAAGGGTTCCAAAGACCAGATCAAGTCAAGTCAACGGGTTATCAATAACAACCAAGGTCAAGGAATTCAAGCTTCATTAAGTATGTCATTTTAAATGACCACAGAATGGGTCATTTCTTCTTTTCGAGAGTATGGGCTTCATCAATAGTCTAGGTCATTAGGAGGAACACAAGGAAAATTGTGTGAGGGTTTCAAAGACCAACCTACCATATAAACAATAAAGAGACCTAAAAAAAGCACTAACACACATGACCGAGCTATAACAAGTACAAGGAGATACATAGAGCATCAATTTCACTTTAGAGTGGACCAAGAGACAAATTATGGGTACTCAACAAAGCCAATGGGTAACGAGGTATTTTTCCATTGTCCCAAGGCCTCCAAGGGCTTCAAACTTGGGCTTGGACAACCACAAAAGGACTCCTTTAACTCTAATTGTTACAGCTGATTTTACCACACATGGTTGATCACACTTTTATGGCATTCTCTGTCCCTTTGCAGACTCTTTGGACCCCATGGACTATTTTTGTACCTTTGATGTTTCCAAGATCATCCCTAAAAACACCTATTATCTGATGTACGCGACTTTTAATCCCTTTCTCGCGTATATAAATATATATTACCCTTAAACCTGTTAAATTTTCGTATGCTTAGCTAAGACATCAGTATATCATTTCATTTTTCATAATAAAAGCATATAAAATAGGATCACTGAAAGAAACAGTATCACAAGAACAACACAGATTTATCCTGGGAAAACCCTAAAGGGAAAAACCCAGCAAAAGCTTCCTCAATATAGATGCCCCAAAAGGGAAAAAGGTAAAACCAACAAGGAGATCAAAAACCTGATTCTCCTCCTTCTCCAGCAACTTCTCTCCTCCACAAGTGCGCTATTCCAAGTGAGTGTGTGTGTCTCAAATGAGGAGCACTACACCTCTATTTATATTCATCCGTTTACTTAAAGTTTACTCAATTAACATGTCGGCTTAAGTTAACTCATGTAGGCTCGAGTTACACATGTAGGCTCAAGTAACCACACTGGGGTGCTGATGACCCACCTTTACAATTAGAGGGGACTAGCTCATGAATCTTATTAGTTCTTCCGATTAGGAGCATCGAGGTACAATGTAATACAAGTGGTTCTCCCGGTTGGACCATCGGGGACCACAAAAGATACATAAAGAATATTCTTCGAAGTTACAATATTTCAACACTCCCCCTTAACGAGAAGGGTATTCTACATCAACAACAACAATAGTAGAGATAGCGGACATCATAAACATCAGTAGGGTAACACATCTATAAATCATTGGAAGATTTTCAACATCATGTAGTCTTCATCTTCAATCTTCAGTCTTCATCATCAACAACATCTTCAGCATTTTGATCTTTCAATTTGCAGCGACATACTTCAGCATTTTGACTGGTTCGATCAGCAACAACATCTTCAGCATTTTGATCTTTCAATTAGCAACGACATCTTCAGCACTTGGACCTTTCGATCTGCAACATCTTCAGCAATTTGACTGTTCGATCAGCAACAACATCTTCAGCATTTTGAACTTTCGATCAGCAACATCTTCAGCACTTTGACTTTTCGATCAACAACAACATCTTCAGCATTTTGATCTTTCAATTAGCAACGACATCTTCAGCACTTGGACCTTTCGATCAACAACATCTTCAGCAATTTGACTGTTCGATCAGCAACGACATCTTCAGCATTTTGAACTTTCGATCAGCAACATCTTCAGCACTTTGACTTTTCGATCAACAACAACATCATCATCATCATATTCTGATCTATCGATCATAATCATCATCACATTCTGATCTTTCGATCAAAAACATCATCAACATAGAAACAACATCATCATACTTTGATCTTTCGATCAGAAACATCATAATCATAGTGCGTCATCGTCATACTCTGATATTTTAGATCAGTATGTCATCATCATCATATTTTGATCTTTTGATCAGTACGGCATCATCATCATCAGCAACAACCTGCAATCCACAACTCAAAGACTAAAAGTCTTTGGATCACTTTTGGACTTAAAGTCCAGGGATGATACAATCCCACCACATTATCAAAAACCGAAGTTACCGAATTGATTATGGGAGAATCGGTCCCTATCACTTTAGGACTAAGTCCAAGGACGATGCAATCCTACCACATTCTCGATGACCGAAGTCACCGGATACAATTACGGGATAATCACTCCCTATCACTTTAGGACTTGAGTCCAAGGATGATGCAATCCTACCACATTCTCGATGACCGAAGTCACCGAATACAGTTACGAGATAATCACTCCCTATCGCTTTAGGACTTGAGTCCAAGGATGATGCAATCCTACCACATTCTCGACGACCGAAGTCACCGGATACAATTACGGGATAATCACTCCCAATCACTTTAGGACTATGTCCAAGGATGATGCAATCCTACCACATTCTCGAGGACCGAAGCCACCGGATCTATTATGGACAGATGTCCCAGGATGATACAATCCCTCTTCACTCTCGAAGACCGAGGTCTCCGGATCACTTTAGGGAAGGTTCCCAAGGATGATACAATCCCATCACGTTCTCGATGACGGAGGTCACCGGATCTATTATGGACAGATGTCCCGGGATGATACATTCCCTCTTCATTCTCAAAGACCAAGGTCTCCGGATCACTTTAGGGAAGGTGCCCAAGGATGATACAATCCCATCACATTCTCGATGACCGAGGTCACCGGATCTATTATGGACAGAT
>LPNX010857437.1:34084-101943 GCA_001517045.1 Pseudotsuga menziesii
TGTTTGGACCATCGGAGACCACAAAATATACATAAAGAATATTCTTCGAAGTTACAATATTTCAACAAAACCCGCATACATCGGGATGTGTGCAAAAGGCCAAATATTTTTGGAGTTTTCCTTGATGTGGATCCAAGTCACTTGTCTCTTGGCCTTCCATATGCCTCAAGATCACTCAGATTTGACCTTCCATTACCCCATTGAAGCACTATATAAGGAACCCTTTGGATACATTAAAAAGGAGGAATTAAAGAGCAAGAAAACTATAGTCCATTGTTGTCGTAGCTTGCTTATACTTGAGTCTGCATCCGTTTGTCCCTTGGAGCACTTTGTGTTCTTCCCAAACTTGCCTTTGCTTGTGAGATTTCTATCGAGAGATGGAGGATTGAGGTGGTGGAGGCTACCCATGTAGAGGACTCAGTTTCTCCGATTTGCAGATGTGCCGACAAAGCTTGTCACTTGTGTAATCTCTGATTTTATTAATAGAAATATATTTTCCTGTCCAATGATGTGCATTTAAATGAATATTGAATCCATGGATGCGTTTAATTGCTTATGCATTATTGATTATATATGCTAGAGTAGGACTAACACTATATTATATAGCATGCTTGCCTTGTTTTACTATTGATGAGAGTAAATTGTCAAAGTAAGCGGGATTGGAAAAATCTCAACGGGGATTTACTACAACCATTCGAAATAAGGTATGTTTCAAGATCCTTTAGTGTTAGATGTTGTATTTCTCTTGCATATTGGGAAGGGATTGATTTCTACAGTTTGTCTATCTGTTGTGGTACACCCCAAGCCATAGGAAGTTTTCTCCAGAACAAAATTGGCGACTCCGCTGGGGAGGTTCCTAGTTGTTTTTCTTTGGGGGTTTTTGACATTCAATGTGCTTATATTGCTCTGATTTCTTTGTTTCTGTGTTGGGTTTGGGGGCATGATTACCAGTAGTGTCCTGTAGAAGTAAATTTTGTCTCAGTTTGTCCATTTACCTTATTTTTCTATATTTTTCTTCCTATATGAGGGTTTTGCTTTCACAGTCGCGTGTACATAGTTGCATATGTACGCAGGTTTACTAATAACAGTTGCATATACCCTAGTTTTTTGCTTTTTTGGGAAGATTAAGTGTTTCTGGGTGAGTTTGGATGATTGAAGAGTCTTCTTTGATGCTTCTAGAGTCTGTATCTCCCCTCTATTTCTGACCGGAGACTCAAGTTTTGATTTGAATTTTGAAAATGTTCTTGTCATTTCATTTTCTATTTTTTGTTTTGAGATTAGTGCATTAGGTCTCTTTTTCCTTAGTACTTTGCTAGGCTGATGTCTGTGAGTGGTTGCAGAGTCTGAGGTGTTAGATTTTTATCATTCAAGCTAGCATTATGATCTTAGGATCTTATCTGAGAGAATAACATGCACAACAATAAAACACAAGAGACAATGAACACAAAGATTTTCCTCGGGGAAACCATAAAGGAGAAAACTCCACAACTTCCTCAGAGATAGAATCTGCACCAAAAGAAAAACCCCAAAAACAGTAATATGATCTCTCGACAGTAGTAGTCTCCCTCTATCTTGTCCCAACAACTTATTCTCTTACTCATGCACCCCAGTGAGTGAGTGTGTGTGTAATAGATAGAGAGGCTCACTCTCTATTTATATTCTTTCGTTCACTTAATGTCCACTTCAACATGTTGGCCCCACTTAACAATTACTTACTAGGGCCGATATCTCTAGGAGAGTCTAATAACCCTAGTGCCCCACAACTATGGGGAATTTTCCCTCCAATAAACAAGGAGGGTTAACCTTGACACAATTGTGGGGACTATTGCCTTGACTTACAATGGAGGGTTAACCTCAATGACTTTACATGACTTGTTTACATTATTGAATATCCCGATCGAAACATTGGGGCATGACATGACTCAATTACATTATAGATACTTCCCGGAATAAACATCGGGGTACAATACATAAGATATACAAATGAATACATTCCAAAGTTACAAATACATCAACACTCCCTCTTAACTAGGAAGGTATTCTCTCGACACAATTTATCAGCACAAGTCTTCTTCTCTGTATCATATGGATCATCATCAAGTCATATTCATCTTCAAGTCATCTTCATCATCAAGTCATATTCATTGTTAAGTCATCTTCATTAAGTCTGGATCATGATTGGATCTGGATCATGACTGGATCTGGATCATCACTAGATCTGGATCATCACTCGATCTAGATCATCACTGCTGGATCATCATCATGGATGCTATCTCATGATTCTTCTCGTCACAAGAAGTTCTATAGAGCCAACCCTTTTTCATGCTGGTTGTAGGCCTAGCCTCCATGTAGGTCTTCTTCAACGCTTATATCTAACCCTAAGTCAGAATGGCTAGCACTCACATCTGACCATGAGAGGAACACATCCAACATCATGTTAGAAAGGCACAACACTTACATTCACCAGCATGATAGGACACAACTACTATCATCTGTGGAAAGGAACAACACTCACATCCACCAGCATGGTAGGACACACCTACTACCATCTGTGGAAAGGCACAACACTCACATCCACCAGCATGGTAGGACACAGCTACTACCATATGTGGAAAGGCATAGCACTTATAATCACTAGCATGGTAGGACACACCTACTACCATCTATGAAAAGGCTCAACACTCACATCCACTAGCATGATAGGACATAACTACTATCATCTGTGGAAAGGCACATCACTTACAATCACCAGCATGATAGGACACAACTACTATCATCTGTGAAAATTCTTAACACTTATATTCGACCATGCGAGGAACCAATCTAGCCTACATGTTGAAAGGGATCTCAACCCTAGGTTGAGGATTCTTGGTAACTGACTAGGTGCCTCCATTCTCCTAGAGAATGGTATCAGCCCTTATATCTGATCAAGTGGGAACACATCCCTCAATCACATCAGAATGGACCTGCACTTATATCTGATAATGTGAGAACACATCCCACAATCATATCAGAATGGCCCTTAGCCCCAGACTGAGTATTCCTAGTAACTGACTAGGTGCCTCCATTCAGAGAATGGCATTCAACACTTATATATGATCATGTAGGAACCAATCCTTCAGTCACATCAGAATGGCCCTCAGCTCTAGGATGAGTATTCTTGGTAACTAAACAGGTGCCTCCATTCAGAGAATGACATTCAACACTTATATTTGATCATGTAGGAACCAATCCTACAGTCACATCAGAATGGCTCAGAACTCATATCTGACATGGAAGGAACCAATCCTCTAACCATGACAGAATGGCTCAGCCCTTACATCTAACCATGGAAGGAACCAATCCTCTCACCATGTCAGAATGGATCATGGAATCATCACTTCCCCTTAGGGGAAACCTCGATCTGGAGAACACCAAGCTTCTCCCTCTAGTACTCAAACTTCACTCCGGCCAATGGCTTCGTCAACACATCAGCTATCTGTTCGTCCGTCACAATATACTAGAGCTTCACTGCTTCTCTCTGCACCATATCCCTGATATAGTGATATTTGATCTCGATATGCTTCGAATTGTCATGGAACACTGGGTTCTTTGACAACTTCACACAACTCTGGTTATCGCAATATATACAAGTAGCATCCAAGTGGAGATCAAATAAATCAGATAGTAGCTTCCTCAACCATACTGTCTCACAACTAGTTGAACAAGTTGTGACACACTATGCTTCAGCTGTACTTAGTGCCACGTAAGACTGTTTCCTGCTAAACCAAAAGATCACACCTGATCCCATACTGAAGTGCTCTTCCTATCGATGGCACTGCCTGCCCAATCTAAATCAACATAACCCTCCAAGTTAATCTTCTGATTCGCCTCATACTTGAGCCCATAATCAACTGTACCCCTAAGGTACCTTAGAATATGCTTTGCAGCAATCAAGTGAACATGTCTCAATGTGTTCACAGCAAAGCAAATATCTGGTCTCATATTTGTTAGGTACATCAAGGAACAAATCATCTGACGATACATCGTGGTATCAACCGAATCTAATGAAGCAACACTCAATAGCTTCAGGTTCAATGCCATAGGTGTGGTTAAGGCGTTGCGGTCCATCATCCCTCATCCCAGGGAGATTCCATCCGCATTCTGCCACACCTCCATGCCTAGAAATTAGTGCATCATATCCAAGTCCTTCATCTTGAACTCGGCAACAAGTCTCCTTCTTGTAACTTTAATGAGTTCCTCTTTTCTGTCAGGAACAAGTCATCGACACATAACAGGAGCATCACTGGTCTTCCACCTTCAACCTTGAAGAAAAGGTTGGAATCCTCTTTACTCTCAGTAAAGCCTAGAGTCATCAATAATTTGTCCATCCTGTCGTACCATGTCGAACCTCAGGATCTTCTGCAGTCACTCCCTCTGAAGCGAAGCATCATTCTCCCTCTGTCTTTCATACTCTATGCACTAAAACATTCTGTACCGAAGTGACAAGTAGCTTCCTCTGCTACTAATATTATGTGTATCCATCTAGGGTCAATGGATACCAAGATCCTGTAACTTGAAAATGTTCTTCTCGCACCCATCTGTGAGTTTGTCATCCTCTTCAAGCTCCTCATGTATGCATTATCCCATGGGTGTCTTCTGAGCTCATACAAGGCCTTATTTCATTTGCACACATGATTATGCCTGTCATGTGTCTCAACTCCCACTGGCTACAAATGCGTCTTCGTAGTCTATGCCTTCTTTTCATGAGAAGTGTCGTGCTATGAATCTTGCCTTGTATCCCATGATGTTTCCATCTACTGCATGATGGAACTATGAACTTCCCTTCACGTATTGATACTGCATCCTAGACATCATTCTTCTTGAACCAATCTTCCCTTTATTCTTGGTTACTTCTTCATAGCTAGAAGGTTCTACATCAATGATGTCGCTGCATTTGTCATATTATTCTTCCTCTTGAACTGTCGTCACTTGTTCTTCGAAACAAGTCTCATCCTTCTTTGCTTGTAGGCGATTTTACATGATCTTTCCTACAAGTCAAATGCATTAGTTGTATGGTTAGAAACATTTCATAAGGAATATTCATAATGGAAAATTCTTATGCATAAATATATGATCATGCAACTATTTTAGCCAATACAACATTCATCCATATCTCACGAAAACTTTTCTAGATGCCTTCCATCTCTACCAGGGCAACATTGAGAATGGGAACTAATCCAATATGTCAGCAAAGAGGTTTCATTCTAGATGAGTAGCAATGGAGAGTTGTATAGCACCATGAGCTACTTACCCATTACATGCATATTAGTAGTATACTGTCATTAATGCAAACATCATATCATGCATAATGCATCAACTGAATATAAACAAATGCATAACAAAAAACAATATCATGGAATGTCAATTGAATACTTATCTTTATTTGTTTTGTGGGTATATTCCTTCTTGATCCTTCAACTTCATCATCTTCTTCATTCATAATAGCATCATTTCTCATCCAAATGCTAAGGTGGATAAGAGGTTCTTCAAGAGTTGAGTTCTTCATATTACTCATTGCTTGAGGGATCTTCTTTGAGAGCTTGATCTTCAGTTGCTCCCATATTCTCTTCTCTTATTATGAGTCGAGCTTCTTCTTCTTCCCAGAGTTTGCTGAAAGTAATCACTTCCTTCTGGCACACATTCCTCGCCTGAATGAATCCCATGATCCTGGGAGGCCATTCAAGGTGGCTATTACCACTTCTGCATTCTCTACTTCTTCTTCAACTGCTACAAGTTGTTCTTTGATTTGAGAGACCCCCGTAAAGTATGATTGTATGGTCTCTACATTCTGGATCTTCACATTCTTCAACTATTTTCTCAAAGTCATATTCTGATTTATGTTCTTCCCTTCAAATATCTTGGTCAAGGAATCGAACATTTCTTTTGGTGTCTTTAGGGAAGACACTTGTGGTATAAGGTGATCCGTGATTGAATCAACAATGATATTCTTGGCCTTGACCAAGTTCTTCTGGTGTAAGGCTTTTAGCCTCATCTCCCACTAGAAGCGGAACCTCTCTACTTATGTAGGTGTCCAATTCATTTTCTTCAGAGAGATCATATGCTTCCATGCTTGGAAGTTGTCAGCTTCACCAAGCTTATCATCAATCTGATGTGATAGATCACTTGGAAATGAGAACCTCAAATGAAAATAGCAAAAGATTAGATCTTACCGATTCGAGGTGTCCGTCTTGGTTCCGAAGACGGATGATCTAGGGTTTGTCAGAGAAACCCTAATTTTAAAAAATTGGAATCTTTTAGATCTGATTGGATATAAAGATAGACCTATTCAAGGTGAGTTTTCCAATGTACTCCGTTTCTGAAAACAGTGGAGGGAACCTCCCCGAACAGGAAGCCCTAATTTTCCAATTTCTTCTGCAGAAAGTCCTGCTACTGTTTCTACGGTATCTCCGCAATTACTACTCCTATGTATCTAAAACTTTGCATTGACATATCCTCACTTGTCCCTGTTTCAAAACCATAGGTTTCATTAGAATTGGTTTCACCAATTGGGGCTTATGATCATTTTTCCAAGGTGACCTGTTTCAGGATTATTCAGCATAGCGAAGTTGTACGGACTGCCACGTTTCACTGTTTAATATTTAGGGTTTGAAAATTCTACCATAGAAATTAAAGTCTATGAAATTTCTGGAACAACTTGAGAAGTTTCATTTGGACCTCTCTATCCTGAGATATAGCAATTATCCCTAGGTGTCCTGTTTAGGGATGAATCCTGGAAGAGGCTAGAACTCTAACTTGGAGGAATCATATCTCCTAGAATATAGGGAATCTCAGGATAAAAATTCGACATAGTGTACATTAGGATTTGATATTTGTCATGTGAAAGTTTTAGCTCTTGAGCCTTGTCCAATCCCGAGATATAGCAAATGTACCAAAACGTATCGGTTTTAGTATTTTAGGGTTTTTCCGGCTCGGGGTCAAACTAGGGTTTGACTTTCCTGGAGTTTAACCCAATTAAAAATATTGAACTAGGTCTCTAAAATTAGATTTTGATGAGGAGAGAAATCCTATGCCGGGCTCACTCAAAAATTCCTCTTCTGTAAAAAGCCCTAATTTCTCACACCAAAGACTGAAAATGCCCAGAATCAAATTATACTTCGACAGAAAGATGCGCCCTTCAATGGAGAGTCAGCCTAGTATAATTTTGTTGATGGATTGTAGAGAGAGACCCAAAAAAGTAAGAATCCCTAGATTCTGTAGCTGCACAATGTCTTCTTCTCAGGTTAGCTCTGATACCATGTTAGATTTTTATCATTCAAGCTAGCATTATGATCTTAGGATCTTATCTGAGAGAATAACATGCACAACAATAAAACACAAGAGACAATGAACACAAAGATTTTCCTCGGGGAAACCATAAAGGAGAAAACCCCATAACTTCCTCAGAGATAGAATCGACACCAAAAGAAAAACCCCAAAAACAGTAAGATGATCTCCCAATAGCAGTAGTCTCTCTCTCTCTCTTGTCCCAGCAACTTCTTCTCTTACTCATGCGCCCCATTGAGTGAGTGTGTGTGTAATAAATAGAGAGGCTCACTCTCTATTTATATTCTTTCGTTCACTTAATGTCCACTTCAACATGTTGACCCCACTTAACAATTACGTACTAGGGCCAACATCTCTAGGAGAGTCTAATAACCTTAGTGTCCCACAACTGTGGGGACTTTGCCCTCCGATCAACAAGGAGGGTTAACCTTGACACAATTGTGGGGACTATTGCCCCAACTTACAATGGAGGGTTAACCTCAATGACTTTACATGACTTGTTTACAATATTTAATCTCCCGATTGAAACATCGGGGCATGACATGACTCAATTACATTATAGATACTTCCCGGAATAAACATCGGGGTACAATACATAAGATATACATGTGAATACATTCCGAAGTTACAAATACATCAACATGAGGGTGTTAGAGTCATATTTTTACTTTTTTATCTCATTTAATTAAAAAATACAAAAACATTTTTCTTTTTGCATAGTTATGAATTATTTGCATTTTGCATTAGCATGGTACTTGCATTAGGTTTGCTTGGTGAACATTAGTTAGATTTTCATATAGGAATGATTGCATATACATTTGAAGGAAAAATTTTGCACTTCACGTAGTAGCATACCCTATTTTTCATTCGACACAGTGCATTTGCATTGATTGTTAGGTGTGCATTTTACTTCTTGTTGTGTCATAACATCATTAGTTGCACGACCATTTACCCTTTGAGTAATAAATCCAATTAAAATCAACGCATAATAAAATGAATTACACTCTTTTCTTTTCTAGGGTGCACCAACAAGACTAGGTTTTAGGGTCTTGGAATAGTTCATTGTGAGTTAATTCTCCAAGACCACTAAACAAAGAAATTAGGTGTCTGTCTAGGTGAGAGTGTGAAATCCTTTATATAATTAGTGTTTCTCAGGATCCTCCTCTTACAAGGGAGTTAAACATGAGTAAGTGTGAGCAATTTTGATTGGGATGACCCCTGATTGTGATTGATTAGCACCGGAGATATTTCAAGGATTGTATTTGTATTTGGGGGCCTTTGAGGTATTGGCTAGTGCACCCCTGGGATACTAGTTGTGCTTTCAGGCTTTGGGATTTGTTACCTTGCCCATATGCTCAATCCTGCCTACGACTATCCACCTGAGCATTGATTATATCGAGGTGACCTTAGTTGCCTTACCTAGGTTATCGAGGGGGTATTTGTAGAGGTTATTCTGCAGGTGTCCTGGCCAGGTAGGGGTCGAATAGCATAGTTGTTATATGCGCTCAAGCTGAGGGCCACTATAATTGGTTATGAAACTATGCTTGTTGTGTATGGGAGTCTCAATCCTCTCCTAGGTGAGACACACGTGCTTCATTCGGGAGCTCACATATCCTACCCTTGGTTTGCTTGTGATTTGGCTTTACATTTTTAGGTGTATGCTCTGTGTACGCTAGTTTTCCTAGGGTTTGCATAATTAGATCGATTCTTTTTATTTTTTGTGTCATTGTGGATTCAAGCGCGGCACCTTGCCGTTCTTGTCGTTTAGCAAGACTTCCACCCTCCACGTCTCCTCCTCTTTTGGGAGAGAGAACCAGACAGTCTGGGCGTACTACTTCTCACTTTGATTCACACACCATGGAAGATCATAAGGATGAGATTCCAGAGATGTCTTCTCCACCTCATGAGGTTGGGGAGGAAGATCCTACTAGCACATATGATCATGTACATGAACAGACTCCTTGAGTTGTTTATGATCCCTCATTCATAGGTCGCCGGTATTGGTTTCCGGGAGACGAGACTCACTATGAACCCATAAGCACTAGTATTGTTAGATATGACATACCTGATATTCCTGAGTATGATCTGACATATCATGTCAAGTCTTAAATTGACCCTAGCACTACGCCTGGGGGAATTCCCACTCTTTTCCATGCAGAGAGGTTTGGGGGCACTAGTCACATTGCACTTTCCACCCCGGTGGTGGAGGATTTTTCACATGCTCCTACTAGGCCTAGTGTTAGTAATCCTATTCAGATACCAGGACCGAGACGAGTGAACATTGGGAACACCACTTACATTCCTTCACATGTCCCTTCATCCTCGAACCCCGTTCCTTCGAATGCATTTTTAACGACTCATCCTCCCTTTAATTCACGTGGGCCTTCAGGCTAGAATGTCGTTACTAGCCATGTTCATTCTACGACTGCTAACACGGTTGTATCTCAGAGCCAAGTACCTCCTGTTGTGTCAACAGGTCATGTACTTGTTTCTGGATCGTCTCATGTTCCACCTTGTGGAGCTCCCCATATACCAACCTATGGACCTTCTAATGGCACATCCCATGGAACACCTTATGGAGCTTCTCATGGATATTCTTATGGACCACAGTATGGACAAAAATACCAACCCTATGGGTATGGGTATCAACAACCTGCTTAATTTTCTAATTATGGCTTTCTAGCGCCTCATAATCAAGGTACCCCACATCACAATGCTTCCATGCAACCCTACATGGGTCAAATGGGAGGAGGTTATTATGGCCAAGGCCATGGTATTTATAGCAATCAACCTTACATGAATCAAAACTATCAGGGAGCATGGAACCTACCGTCTCAGCCTAGGATCCCTTTCCTTGCGACATTTAACTTACCTGACTTGTTGAGATTGATGAACAATCCTATGTCTCATGACCCAGCATGGCCGGCAGTCCCTACCAAGATTCCTTCGGACATTCCCAAGTTCGAAGGTAAGGCTAGTGAAGATCCTGGTGAGCATGCCACCAATTTTCACCTTTGGTGCTCTTCCAATTCCTTACATGACGATTCCATTCCTTTGAGGCTATTTTAATGCACCCTAACAGGTCCTGCGGCGAAATGGTATATAGAGTTACCTGGGGGGGGGGGGGCTTATACTACATTTGAAAATCTTGCAGTGACTTTCCTTAATCATTTCCAGCTACCTGTACATTATGATGTCGGTACCAAACTCTTGTTGACCTTCCAGCAAGATAAAGCCACACACATTTTGGATCATATTCAAGAGTGGCATAGATAGAAACGGTTAATCAAAGATTTTATGCCACGAGAGTTTCTTCTTGAGTGGTTCCTCAAATCGTTGTTACCTTAACCATTTACCTTTAAGGTAAATGGTTAACTTTGGTGGAACAAGCTATTTTTAGGGTACAAGAGTTGGATTTGATCTATGCTCAATCCAGAATTTTGTATGAGATTATACCTAATGCTCCTAGGTCCAATTTCGACCCCAAGATCAAGCCTGGGCCACATGCCAATGGTATTGTGGGCTCTACAAGTACCAAACCTGCAGACTCGGTTGTGAAACAAGTGAGCCAATTGTCAATTAACTAGTCTATGCCGGGACAAGCTACGGCTTCGTCTCAACCTACCCAATTGATGAATGTACTTTTCGTGCAATCTTCGAACGGAAAGGAAACCAATAGCCTAGAAGGTATAAGAAAAAAGGAAAAAATAATCGTAAGGATGGGAATAAGAACGAAAATGCTAATAATAATGACAAGAACACTAATGTTGGGGGGGATAAGCAGTCTAAACGTAAGGTGAAGTTTCCTTGCAAGTTGTGTAAGGATGACCATCTCACTCACTTATGCCCTCGTATGGAATATGCCTTGAGGTTCATAAAACAGGGCCCAATTGTGTTAACTAATCCTTTACCCAACAATCAAAATATGAACTCAAGGACCGTTGATCCTGGTTGTGCATCGGGTGGAAATCAAAATCCACCGGAGGCCAGTAGTGGTCACAGTTGCATCAACATGGTGCCTGCTGATAAAGTTGTGACTCGTGCAAAATATTATGGTTCTTCATAACCAGACCTTGGGAAAGAACCTTCCCCACCCAAGAGCCTTTTGTGAATTGAAAAGTCTATGGATAAACCTGAAGCTCCACCTCACATTCCTAAGGGAGTATTAAAGTGTTCAGGCCACAATCCTAATTCCCAAGGCACCCAAAACTATTCAGTTGTCAAGGATTTGGGCCAGACTCCTTGTGCAATGTCCGCATTAGAAGTGCTTCAGACTTGTCCTCCACAGAGGAAAGCCTTGTTATCTGCTCTTGGGGTTAGTGATGATAATTGTTACAGCTGATTTTACCACACATGGTGGATCACACCTTTATGGCCTTCCCTATCCCTCTGTAGACTCTTTAGATCCCATGGACCATTTTTGTACCTTTGATGTTTCCAAGATCATCCCTAAAAACATGCATTATTTTCTATACACGAATTTTAAACCTATTCTTGCGTATATACGCGGATTTGACCCTTAAACCCGCGTACATCAGGATGTGTGCAAAAGGCCAAATAGTTTTGGAGTTTTCCTTGATGTGGATCTAAGTCACTTGTCTCTTGGCCTTCCATATGCCTTGAGATCGCTCGGATTTGACCTTCCATTGCCCCATTAAAGCACTATATAAGGAACCCTTTGGATACATTGAAAGGAGAGGAATTGAAGAACAAGAAAACTATAGTCCATTGTTGCTGAAGCTTATACTTGAGTCTGCATCCCTTTGTCCCTTGGAGCACTTTGTGTTCTTCCCAAGCTTGCCTTTGCTTGTGATCTTGCTATCTAGAGATGGAGGATTGAAGTGGTGGAGGCCTAGGTGGAGGACTTAGTTTCTCCAATTCGCAGATGTGCCGATAGAGGTTGTCACTATTGTAATCTCTGATTTATATGAATAGAAATATCTTTTCCTGTCCAATAATGTGTATTTAAATGAGTATTAAATCCATGGATGCTTTTAAATGCTTATATGTTATTGATTATATATGCTAGAGTAGGTCTAACACAATTATATATAGCATGCTTGTCTTGTTTGTTGAATGTTGAGAGAGAAAATTACTAATACAAGAGAGAGTGGAAAAGCTCAATGGGGATCTACATCAACCGTCCAGAATAAGGTATGTTTCGAGATCCTTTAGTGTTAGATGTTTGGTTTCTGTTGCATATAAGAAAGGATTGATTTCTGCTATTATCCTGTCTATTGCGGTACCCCAAGCCATATGAAGTTTTCTCCGTAATAGAATTGGTGACCGTATTGGAGAATTCCTAGTCATTTCCTTTGGGAGTTTTTATCGACATTCAATGTTCTTGAATTGCTCTAATTTCTTTGTTTTTGAGTCGAGTTTGGGTGCATGTTTTCCTGGTAGTGTTTGATAGGAATAAATTTTGTCTTAGCTTGTCTATTTTCCTTGTTTTTTATCTCTTTTTCTTCCTGTACGTGAGTTTTTGCTTCACAGTTGCTTGTACACATGGTTTTTAATGGGATATCCGCGTAAACACGCGGGTTTTCTGGACACAGTCGCGTATGCCTTGAGTTTTTCCTTTTTGGGGAATATTAAGTGTTGTTGGGTGAGTTTTGATGATTGATGAGTCTCCTTGGATGCTTCTAGAGTCTATATACACCTCTATTTCTGACCATAGATGCTTTTAGTTTGAATTTTTTAAGAATGTTCTTGTCATTGCATTTTCTATTTTTTGTTTTGGGATTAGTGCATTAGGTCTCTTTTACCTTAGTGCTTTGCGTGGGTGCTGTTTGATAGTGCTTGCAGAGTCTAGGGGTGGTAGAGTCTTTCTTTTTCTTTATTATCTCATTTTCATTCAAAAAATACAAAAATATTTGCTTCTTTGCATCATTATGTATTATTGCTTTTTGCATTTTGCATGGTACTTGCACTAGGTTTGTTTGGAGAAGTATTAGTCGGATTTTCATATAGGAATGATTGCATTTTTCATTTGAAGGAAAATTTTGCATTTTGCGTAGTAGCATACCCCGTTTTTCATTTGACACAGTGCATTTGCATTGATTGTTAGGTGTGCATTTTGCTTCTTGTTGTGTCATAACACCATTAGTTGCACGACCATTTGCCGTTTTGAGTAATAAGCCAATTAAAGTCAACACATAATAAAATGATATACACTCTTTTCTTATATAGGGTGCACCAACAAGATTAGGTTTTAGGGTCTTGGAATAGTTCATTGTGAGTAAATTCTCCAAGACAACTAAATGAAACATGTATGTATCTATCTAGGTGAGAGTGTGAAATTCCTTGGTATAATTAGTGTTTCTCAGGATCCTCCTCTTACAAGGGAGTTAAGCACGATGCGGTGTGAGCGATTAATGATTGGGATGACCCCTGGTCATAACTGAGTAGCACCGGAGATATTTCCAGGATTGTATTCGTATCTTGGAGCTCTTTCGAGAGTTTTGGGCTTTGCTACCCTGCCCATACGATCAATATCACCTGTGACTGTCCGCATGAGCATTGATTATATTGAGGTGACCTTAGTTTACTTACCTAGGTTATCGAGGGGGTACTTCGTAGAGGTGATTCTGTAGGTGTCCTGGCCAGGTAGGGGTCGGACAGCACACTCGCTATATGCGTTGAAGGTGAGGGCCACTATAATTGGTTACGAAACTCCGCTTGTTGTGTATGGGAGTCTCAAGTCTCTCCTAGGTGAGACATACCTGCTTCATTCGGGAGCTCACATATCCTACCCTTATTTGATTGTGATTTGGATTTACGTTGTATAGGTGCATGCTCTATGCACGCTAGTTTTCCTAGGGTTTGCGTAATTAGAAATAGTGTTTTTCATTTTTTGAGTCATTCTGGATTCGGGTGCGGCACTTCTCCATTCTCGTCGTTTAGCAGGAATTCTACCTTCTACATCTCCTCCTCCTTTGGGAGAGAGAAACAGTTATTTTGGGTAGATTACTTCTCACATTGATTCACACATGATGGGAGATCGCGAGGATGAGATTCCTAAGATGTCTTCTCCACCTCAAGAGGTTGGGGAAGAAGATCCTACTCCTGTATATTATCCTTCACCTTAAATACCTTCACATTCCGGTTATGATCCCTGATTCACAGGTCGCCGGTATTTGTTTCCGGGTGATGAGACTCATCATGAACCCACAAGCACTAGTCATATTCGTTATGGCATGCCTAATATCCCTGCACATGATCCGGCACATCATGCCGAGTTAGAAATTGAACCTAGCACTACGTCTAGGGGCACTCCTATTCCTTTATGTGTGGAGAGATTTGGGAGCACTAGTCACATTGCACCTTCCATCCCGACGGTGGAAGCTACCTCACATGCTCGTCCTAGACCTAATGCTAGTAGTCATATGCAGATACCAGAACCAAGACGAGTGACCATAGGGAATACCACTTACATCCCTTCACATGTCCCTTCATCCTCAATTCCTACTCCTTCGAATGCATTTTTGACAACCCTTCCTCCCCCTCATTCACGTGGTCCTTCGGGTCGGAATGTTGCTACTAGTCATGTTTGTACTGCGACTGCTCACACAGTAGTATCTCATAGTCAAGTATCTCCTGTTGTCTTGGGAGGTCATATTCCTATTTCTGGATCATCTTATGGTCCATTGAGAGGAGTTCCCCATATCCATACTTATGGAGCTTCTCATGGGACATCCCATGGGACATCTTATGGAGCTTCTCATGGACAATCTTATGGACCGCAGTATGGATAGAGTTATCAACCTTATGGGTATGGGTATCAACAACCCACTTACTCCTCTAATTATGGATTTGTAGCACCGCATAGTTAAGGTACACCACATCATAATGCTTCCATGCAGCCATATATGGGTCAAACGGGAGGAGGATATTATGGCCAAGGCCATGGTATTTACACTAGTCAGCGTGGCATAGACCAGATCAACCTAGGCTCCCTTTCCCCGCAATGTTAAATTTACCTAACTTATCGAGACTGATGAATGATCCAGTATCTCATGACTTGGCTTGGCTGGCTGTCCCTAACAAACTTCCCTCGAACATTCCCAAATTCGAGGGCAAACCAGGAGAAGATCCTAGTGAACATGTCACTACCTTTCACCTTTGGTGCTTTTCTAATTCCTTACACGATGACTCAATCCGTTTAAGACTATTTCAATGCACCCTTACCGGGCCTGTAACGAAATGGTACATAGAGTTACCAAGGGGGGAATTCGTTTTGTTCGATGACCTTGCTATGACTTTCCTCAATCACTTCCAGCTACCCGTGCGTTACGACGTTGGTACATAACTCTTGTCGACATTTTGATAGGAAAAAGCCACACACATCTCGGACCATATCCGAGAGTGGTGTAGACGGAAGAGGTTGATTAAAGCTTTCATACCACCGGAGTTTGTCCTTGAGTGGTTCCTTAAATCATTGCTACCTTACATTGTGAAGGATGTTTCTACATACTGAGTTTAGAACAAGGAAAAAACAATTTTTAGGGCACAAGAGTTGGATTTGATTTATGCTCAATCTGGACTGTTATATGAGATCATACCTAACACTTCACGTTCTAGTTTCGATCCCAACATTTAGCCTGGACCACATGCCGATGGCATTGTGGGTTGTACGAGTACCAAACCTGTGGATTCGGTTGTGAAACAAGTGAGTCAATTGTCTATTAATCAATCTGCTTCGGGACAAGCCATGACTTCATCTCAACCCACCCAAATGGCGAGTGTACTTTCCGTGCAATCGTCGGACCAGAAGGGCAACCGGCAGCTTGAAAGGAATAAGAAAAAGGGTAAAAAAAATTGTAAGGGTGGGAACAAGAACGAAAATGCCAATTTTAATGACAAGAATGACTGCAATGCTGGGGGGGACAAGCAGTCTAAACGTAAGGTTAAGTTTCCTTGCAAATTGTGTAAGGATGGCCACCTCACTCACTTGTGTCCTCGTATGGAAGATGCCTCGAGGTTCATAGCATAGGGCCTAGCTGTGCTGACCAATCCTTTACCCCATAATCAAAATATGAACTCAAGGACCCATGATCCTCATTCTGCATTGGGTGGAGATCAAAATCTGCCAGAAGCTAGTACTGGTCATGATTGCATCAATATGGTGCATGCTACTAAGGTTGTGACTCGTGCGAAAGACTATGGTTTGTCGCAACCAAACCTTGGGAAGGAACCCCCTTCTACTGAGAGCCCTTTGCATATTGAAAACCCTATGGTTAAACCTGAGATTGCACCTCGCATTCCTAAGGGATTCCTAAAGCATTCAGGGCACAATCCTAATGCCTGAGCCGCCCAAAACTATTCTGTTGTCAAGGATTTGGGCCAAACTCCTTGTGCGATGTTTGCGCTTGAAGTTCTTCAGAGTTGTCCTTCACAAAGGAAAGCTTTGCTTTCTACTCTTGGGGTGAATGATGATAGCTATTCTTCTATCATCAAATTTGAAACCATGGGAATACAGCCTCGCTTGCCTTACTATGTGTCTCTCTTGATTCATGTAGAGTGTCTTAACATGACTGTCAAACGCACTGTGATTGACGAAGGCACTGCTGCTTCCGTGATGTCTTTGTTGTGTTGGAAGGGTTTGGGTTCTCCTGAGTTGTCTCAATCCGCTACCATGTTGACTGCCTTTGATGGCAGATCATTTCGGCCATATGGAATTCTTCCTTCTCTTAAGGTTCGTTTGGGAGGGAAGACTGTTGCAATCGAGGTCAAGGTGGTTGATGCGCCTCTTGATTACAATCTTTTACTAGGTCAGAATTGGATGTATAGTATGCAAGCTGTAGCCTCTTCTCTATTTCAAGTAGTATGCTTTCCATTTAATGGGAAGATTGTTATGATTGATCAAACATCATTCAAGAATCCGAGTGTTAATGCTTCATCGGGAGCTTCTATCTTGATTATCGATCATTCTCAGCTGACAACTGGGAGTGTGGGTGTAGGTATGTATCCATCCCTTATGGGGACCTCTAGTTGTCCTGCACCCGTTCTTATGATCAGATCTAGTTTCGGTGGGGTTTCATCTTCATTGAATTCGGTGTCGTTTCGCACTACCCATATGGAATATCCTTGGATTCTTCCTTCACCAAGTGCTTCGAATGGACGTTATGAAATGGATGTGCCATTTCCTGCAGTAATGAGAGCATATCAAGTGAATCTTGATTGTGTTGCAGATCCTAGTCCTTCCTCTTTGGGGATGAAGGAGGAGGACCCGTATGTGCTTCCTGCATTCCAGTTGAGTCCTCTCACACACATGATTGCCTTGATAGTGTTTTTCCATTAGATGAAGCTATTGTTGAGGCCATGTCTGGGGTTGAGCCACCTTGGGAAGAGTTACATCATAGATCCTACTTTCTTCCCAAGCTTGACCGTTTGGAGCATGAAGATTTTAGGGAGATTCTTAGCGAGAAGATTGGTAGTCCCGTGGTTCCATTGAGCTCTCCTAGTCAGATGGATGATGGGAAGAAGGTGAAAATATCACCTACTATTCCTATCAATATCTCTCATGATCTTGGAAAGATTGAGAATGTCTATATTGGGGCAGAATGTTCCCATGCTGAGATTCAGGAGTATACTGAGCTGTTCAAAGAGTTTCATGACATCTTTTCTTGGTCATACGAGGAAATGCCAGGTATCGACCCTCGTATTGTCGAACATGAAATTAAGACCTATCCAAATGCGAAGCCTGTTCGACAAAGTTTACGTGCGGTGAATCCTAGAAAAGCACCCGCCATTAAGGCTGAGATAGAGAAGCTGTTAAAAGGTGGATTTATCTATCCCGTTCCCTTGGTGGAGTGGGTTTCAAATCCCGTTCCGGTTGATAAGAAGCAGGGAGCGATCCGTATATGCACCGATTTCCATGATTTAAATCATGCTTGTCCTAAGGATAATTTTCCCACACCATTTATTGATCAAATTTTGGATGAGTGTGTGGGAAGTGAGGTATTTTCCTTTATGGACGGCTTTTCTAGATATAATCAGATTCAGATCAAACTCGGGGATCAACACAAAACTGCATTTAGTTGTCCTTGGGGTACGTTTTCATATCGCAAGATGCCTTTCGGTCTTAAAAACCCTGGAGTCACATTTTAGTGGGCTATGACCTTGATTTTTCACTATCTCAAATCAATTATTGAAGTCTTTTTGGATGACCTTGCTGCTCATTCTTGGTTGAGAATGCGTCATTCGTACTATTTGAGATTAGTATTCGAAAGATGCCACCACTTCCTGGTTAGGTTAAATCCACATAAGAGCATCTTTTGCATGAAGTCTGGTCGCTTGCTAGTGTTCATTGTTTCCAAGCTGGAGGGTATAAGAGTTGATCCCTTAAAGGTTGAGGCAATACTTCAATTGTCTCCCCCGCAAAATATTAGACATCTTCAATGTTTGCAAGGCATGGAAAATTTCTTATGGAGATTCATGGTTAACTTTGCCAATTTGACTAAAGGATTTATGCGTCTTTTAAAGAAGGACACTACCTTTTGCTGGGATGAGCAAGCCCAGGAGTCCTTTGATGCTCTTAAGCAAGCCTTAGCATTGGCCCCCGTGCTTAGTCCACCCAACTATAGCCATGAATTTTTGATTTATGTGGCCGCGTCCATGGAGACGATTGGTATGGTTTTGGTTCAGGAGGGTGAGGAGCTCCATGAGCATGTCATATATTATTTGAGTTGGAACCTTATAGATTCGAAAATCCGTTATTCCCACGTGGAGGAACATGCCTTAGCTACATTTCATGCTATTCAAAGATTGAGACACTACATTCTCCTTCGCCAGACCTTAGTGGTAGCTCATGTCAATCCATTTCGGTTCATCCTCACTAGAAGGATGATCGTGGGAAAGTATAATAAATGGATTGTTATTTTGCAAAAATTCGATGTTGTGTTTGTTTCGGCAAAATCGAAGAAATCGTTGATTTTTGCGGAGCTCATTTCTGATTTCCCAAGTGAAGAGGAGGAGGAGGTTTGTGAGGATACGTTTGTCGATGAGCATATTTTTCTTATCTCAACTTTGGATCCATGGTATGGGGATATCATCATATATTTACAAACGTTGAAGGTCCCTACTCACCTTTCACGGGATGAGCGAGAATGATTACGTCATGTATCTAAGAACTACCTTATAGTGTATAACACTTTGTATCGCCATGGGGTAGAGTCCATTTTACGTCATTGTTTAACCCATGAAGAGGCTAAGGTTGTGTTGAATGATTGCCACAGAAGGGTGTGTGGTGGTCATTTGTTTGGGCTTTCTACAGCCCAAAAAATATTGAGAGTGAGATATTTTTGGCCATCGATCTTCAAAGATTGTGTCAATGCAGTCAAGAAGTGTCACCCTTGCCAGGTGTTTACATGCAATATGCGTTCACATCCTACCCCGTTACATCATATTATCACCGTCGGTCCCTTCACCAAGTGGGGGCTTGACTTCATGGATTGAAACCCAGCTTCAGCTGGGGGGCATCATCATATTATAGCGGTTATTGATTATTTCATGAAATGGGCTGAGGCTATGCCCACGATTAAATCTGACGGTGAGACAGCCGTGCATTTCGTATTCAACCAAATTATTACTAGGTTCAATATTCCGAAAGAGCTTGTCACTAACCATGGTAGGTACTTTCAGAATCAAATGATGGAAGAGTTGGCCTCAAATTTAGGGTATAAGCAGGAGCACTCCTCTTTTTATTACCCTCAAGTGAATGGATAGGTTGAAGCAGTGAACAAATCATTTAAGTCCATTCTCCAACGAACCATCGCACAAAGCAAAACAAATTGGCATATAATGTTATATCCTGCTTTGTGGGCCTATAGGACTGCGGTTAAGACTGCCATTGGTTTTTCTCCATATCAGCTCGTACATGGAGTGGAGTCTGTCTTACCGGTTGAATGCAAAATACCTTCATTGAAGATAGCTATAGAGATTTTACCAGACACTTCCGCATTGGAGGAACGTTTGGTCCACTTAGAGCAGCTTGATGAGCAGTGCCGGGATTCCTTAGTGGCTCTAGAAGTAAATACGTGTCGCGTTAAGGTCCAATATGATAAGTCTATCCGTTTGAGGAGGTTTAGTGAAGGTGATTTGGTCCTTTTGTGCGATCAAGCTAAAGAACCCTTGGGGGTAGCAAAGTTTAATCCCATGTGGCATGGCCCTTATGTAGTCAAACGTGTGTTAGAGAAGGGTGCCTATGAGCTGGTGGATTATGAAGGGACAGCCTTGGCGGAGCCTAGAAATGGGCTCTATCTTAAAAAATACTATGCATGATCTTCAGCCAGGGTTGATTATTGTATATTATTGTAATTTTTTTTTGCATAGTTAGGTTTTCTTATGGTGATTGGGTTTGTTGATTAGCTTTCGTTTCTTATGGTACATGTCAATGGAGTCTTCTGCTTACATAGGATTTGTTGATGGTGCTAGCCACCACACTCAACACTCAACCTCTATTGCTTGGGTGATTTATACTCCTACGGGTCAGGTATTGTCTTCAGGAGGCATATCTTATGGCCTTCTTCGAACAATGCTGCTGAGTATAGTGCCGTTATCGAGCTATTACGGGATGATATTTCACATAGTGTTCTCTCTCTTGAGGTACGTCTTGATTCGCAGTTAGTAGTGTCATAGCTTAATGGCTTGTATTGTATTAGGGATCTGACATTATTACTAAGATTCTTACATGTGAGATTGTTAGAAAGGCAATTTGACAACATAAAATACATACATGTTCCAAGAATTTTTAATCAAGTTGCTGACTCATATGCTAACTATGTGTTAGATTGGCATTTGTTTCATAGACCATAAGCACATCACAAACATGCATTTTTACACACATGTAAATAAATAAAATCAATCATCATAAATTTTTTTCATTAAACATCCAAAATGTGACGTCATAATACATAAGTATCATAACACAAAAATGGGGCTTTCGAGCCACCAAAATATAATACACAGTAGTACAAAAATGAATCACTCTCAGGTCTTTAAGCCTGTGGAGGAGGAGGGGGGTTCTGATCATGGTAGCACACCATGGCTCTAGCTATTCATCGGAATAACCAAACCTATGCTTGTGGTACACCAACCACCTGACGCTGCATGGGCTCAGGAAAGTCCTCGACTTGTGCCATGGGTACCCTATGTGTTAAGCGTACAAAGTTTGTGTGGATGCTTTGGAGTATCCACTCCGCATCCACACCCATGATGTCATCTCCTCTTCCCCTCCATCTGTGATGAGGGAAACCATCAGGCCACCATGGTTCAACATTTGCATACATATGACAGATTGTCACTATGTGTCGTCACACCAAAACATGTCTTTTGAGTTTATATATCAAAAAACAAAAAAAATTTAATAATTGAAAAAAATTTAAAAAGAGGGTTTGGGATTTGTTACCAATATCACCGTATGCTGCTCCTGGTGGTAGGGGCATGTTGGGATCTCCTCGAAAATATATCCCCGAATAGGAATAATCATCGATGGCAACAATCTGACGCCGCCACCATGGGAAGAAGTCAGCTGGGTAGGGGTTAGACACCCTAGCTCCGCCCAGTCTACACATAGCATCTGCCTAATGTCATTGGGAAATATCTTGAACCCAATGAGGAGGAACATCAACTCTAGGGCTTACCCCTGGGACATGCTTGAAGAAGAACATGCTCAGTATGTTTCCAAAACCAAATTTTTGTACCCTACCCATCTTGCAGTCACTGAGATGCTGCTTCATGTTGCTCAACAGCGCAGTGCTCTAGTTGAAACTGTAAGTTTCATGCACTCCACTGCATAGAACATCAATGGTCGCGAGGCCTGGTGGAGTGATGCTAGACCAGCTATCCTACCGAGTGCCAATAGTATGGCCTTCAGTCCTAGCACCTGGATGGAGTTTGTCGAGATTTGACACCCAACCTTTTCTGTGTCTAGAAAACAGTATACTATAATGTACTCATCAATGGTGAGGCTACCTTGGGGCCTGCGAGAGCATAGGTTCACCACCTCTCCCCGTTAGGACAATCCTGTAATGAAATATATGTCCTCCACCTCTATAGTGAGGGACATCCCGTTGATATGAAATGACTCTGAGTCTGGATCCCAATAGTCTACTAGCATATGCAGGAGTCTTGGTTTGGCCCTCAGGTTGCCAAGACACCAAAACTTGTATAGCCCACATGCACATAGAGCTTGTTGAGCCATTAAATCACCCCAAACAACCTCTTCTACATCTCCATGTTCCCTCTCCCTCCATTCTAGAACCATTTTGCACATTAAAAGTAGTTTTTGGTCAATTTATACCTTAAAAAACCATGTGCGCAACTGCATACATGACTATTTGCAAAATAGCCGCATATGTACGTGGTTTTGGGCCGTTTTTCTGCGTATAGCCAGCCCTATACGCAGAAAAAGCCCTGATATCTGTGTGGGTCGAAAATACCAATTTAGACTGGACTAGAAATCAAATTTGACCATGGAAATTGAAAAAAATTGCATGAAAATGGAAGAGGAGGACATGAGAAGTTACCTGGAACCAATGGTGTCGAATTTCGCGTTGGAAGTTCTGAGCTCAAATGGGTAAAAATTTCAAATGATATGTAATTTTTGAATTTTTTACTATTTATAGAAATTTTTTGAAATTTTTTACCCCCTTTCTATAGTTTTGAATCGTTTCTGACCATTTTGGACCGTTTTGGACTAATATGATGATGTAGGAGTCCATTTTGAGCACCGTTTCGACCATTGTTTTGACCCGTTTGTGCTGCTTTTAGGTATTATGTCTAAATTGGAATATAGGTTAGATTTCATGTCCATTTTCACTTTGCATGACCTCATGACCATTTCATTATAATCTTAGGTACGAACCCATTCTATCTCGTCACTGAACCTTCTTGTTGTTTTATAAGTGACATGATGTGAATGGTAGAGCTTGACCATACATGGTTTCCCTAGTTAGCTCCTTTTTTGTATTTGGTACCATTGCCGACATTTTTTTTCTTTAGGGTGTGGGATTCCTTTGTATAATATTGCCATGTCTTTGCGTAAGAGCCCCATACTCCTCTTGATCTTTTTGCTAGCCTTTGTCCCCAGGACTCCCTTATGTCAAGTTGTAATTGCATTATCATGAGTTTTTCCCACCTCATTGAGCCTTATGCCGGCTTCCCTGAATTTGATTATCAGCTATATATCCCAAGCGTGTCTCAAGTCTAGCCACATAGAACCATTTTATATATCCTTTGTAGCTTGATTCCCCATTTTTACCGGGAGAGGACTTTCCCCCGAGTGTCATTATCCTACACATGTGTCCTTGCATTGAGCATAGGCATGTTTCGCTACTTGGAACTAGTTTGTTTTCCCATTGACACTCGTCTCCTCTTAGTCTGTAACTATACAACACTTTCATTCTTTTTCAAACTTTTCAAAATATTTGAAAAATTCTAGAAAAAATAAAAAAACAAAAAAGCTGAACAAGAAAAGATGTTATCTTTGGCAGTAATCGAGTTGTGTTGCCTTCGAACAGAGCACTGTATATCACATTCGTTGGTTGGGTTAATATTTTGACTTTAGGAGCTGTACTCGTTTCTCTGAGTTTATCTCCACTGACTGGTTAAGCTTCCAGTCCCTATGGAGCCTTTATCGATGCCTCCTGTGTCGCATAGATGTCCCAGTTTTGTATATTGAGTCTATGCTGCTTACATTCAGTCACCATTCACCTTTATGCTATTGTTCAAAGGAATTTGAAACTTGAGTCGACCATTCCTCAGTTCTCTTGACTTTGCATGTTGGCCATTCCCGGTATTGATACTGGTTCGTGCACTTTATGATCGAGTCCTTCCACATTATATAGCCTTGTTGAGTACCTCGTGTTGGATGATAAGGGATGCATTAATGCCCTCCTTCCAGCGGATTTCATCCCATCGACTTCAGATCATTTATTATGGGATAGGAATCTAGAGTCATTTTTAAGTTCCTTGAGACTTGCATTCATAAGTGGCAAGTTCTCTCGCCATCGATAGTTTTTGGGAATACATCAATGTCCCCTGATCGATGGATCCTTTCAAGTGTTCAACCTCAACACATTTATTCACACTTATTAGTTTGCACTCTAGTACCTTGATTCCCATTTTCATTATCGGTGGGTGATCTTGTGTCTGTTAATGGTATACATCAATGTCTAGTAATCAGACGATGGACTACTTTGTTCGACCTCGACACCTCTATTCACATAGTAGGACATATACTTGTAGCAGATTGTGTAGAAGACCTTCCAGATTGGTGGAATTTCATATATGCTACCTCCTTGATCCTACCAGTGTTCATGAGATTTTAGCTCTCGTGACTTGATTCTAGTGTATGCCAGATATTTCTAGCCATTATGGAGATCTTGATCCATTATATATCTTCAGCCTTCATGGAGATCATGATCCTTTATATATCTTCATCATGGAGATTCTAATCTATCTATATTGTACATGGTGATAAACACACATGTCATATTTTGTATCATGCCTATTCATGGCCATTGTACTCTTTTGTATCCGGGACTGCTATATCTACTTGCAGTTATGTGTAGAGTTTCATCATTATATTATACTATTGGATGGCTGGTTCTTCCACCTAGTTCTCCATCACTCCACCTTTGGGATCATGGAATTATAATGTATTTCGGCCATCGTATGACCCCTCTGACCTCACACATTAGGGGGCATCTATTATAGCTGATTTTACCACACATGGTGGATAACACCTTTATATCCTTCCTATCCCTCTGCAGACTCTTTAGACCCCATGGACCATTTTTGTACCTTTGATGTTTCCAAGATCATCCCTAAAAACATGTATTATTTGCTATACGTGACTTTTAAACCTATTCTCGCGTATATATGCAGATTTGACCCTTAAACCCGTGTACATCGGGATGTGTGCAAAAGGACAAATATTTTTGGAGTTTTCCTTGATGTGGATCTGAGTCACTTGTCTCTTGGCCTTCCATATGCCTTGAGATCACTCAGATTTGACCTTCCATTACCCCATTGAAGCACTATATAAGGGACCCTTTGGATACATTGAAATGAGAGGAATTGAAGAGCAAGAAAACTATAGTCCATTGTTGCCGGAGCTTATACTTGAGTCTGCATCCCTTTGTCCCTTGGAGCACTTTGTGTTCTTCCCAAACTTTCCTTTGCTTGTGAGCTTGCTATTGAGAGATGGAGGATTCAGGTGGTGGATGCCCAGGTGGAGGACTCAGTTTCTCCGGTTCACAGATGTGCCGATAGAGGTTGTCACTTGTGTAATCTCTGATTTTATTAATAGAAATATCTTTTCTTGTCCAATGATGTGCATTTAAATGAATATTGAATCCATGGATGCATTTAATTGCTTATGCATTATTTATTATATATTCTAGAGTAGGCCTAACACTATATTATATAGCATGCTTGCCTTGTTTTACCATTGTTGAGAGTAAATTGTCAAAGCAAGAGGCATTGGAAAAAGCTCAATGGGGATCTATTACAACCGTCCGAAATAAGGTATGTTTTGAGATCCTTTAGTGTTAGGTGTTTTATTTCTCTTTCATATTGGGAAGGGATTTATTTTTGCAGTTTCTTTGTCTATTGTGGTACACCCCAAGCCATAGGAAGTTTTCTCCATAACACTGAAAACCACATACCAAACTACTAACCCTTAAGGGATCCTCAAGGGGCACCAAGACACAACTGTTGGCAACAATTACAAATTAATAAAAAATCTCCCCCTTTGTCATTGATGACAACACCAAATCCCCCCCTTAGAATAAGCTCCTTTGTTTACAACATCAAATCTCCCCCTTAGAATAGGCTGCCTTTGTTCACAACTTTACCTTCCTTGTTTAACTTCAGGCAGCTATAGGACCTTCCTTGTTCAACTTTTTCTCCCTCTTTGGAATCAATGGAAAAGGGATCTCCTTGTAGTATTACTTCTCCCCTTATTGCATTGTTGAGGATGGAAAAATTCAATTAGGAGATAGTATGACTCCCAATTTTTCTTAGAGGTACTCAAAAGTCTCTCTTGGGAGAGGCTTAGTAAAGATGTCAGTAATCTGCTCTTTCGTCCCAATATATTCCAACTTGATATGCTTATCTTTGACTTGTTCCTGAAGAAAGTGAAACTTGATAGGAATATGCTTTTCCTTGGAGTGCATAACCAGATTCTTTGTAATACACCAAGATTTAATAAATTATTATTAAATTGTTTTCAAATATTTTATTTTTATTCTTTATTGTAAATAGTTTTGACAAGAAGTCAAAAATAAAACATATGTAATGGGTTATTATTTTATTAATAAAGATACTGGAGGGGATGTAAATGAAATAGTTGTTGAAAGAGTGTTTGTTGACCCACAAGAGGAAAAGACAAGTGGTTGAAGCTGCTGAGTGAGAACTCAAGGTGCAGGAGGCATCTTCCCCAAAATCAAGTCACAACTCTTTGTTGAGTGCTAAAGAGAAGGAGGCTCATAAATGACCAAGTCCTAGGCAAATTACTATATAACAGTATGTCCATTAGCAAGTAGGAGGATAGCATTAGAAGGGGGAATTGAATCTGATAATGCAAGAGATGGAAATTTAAGTGGATTTTTCTCTAGTGGTTCAGTGAAAAGGCTTGGGGGTTCTAGAGAAAGTGAGACTTGGATGCTCTAGGAGTTGGTTAAGAGGAACTAATATTACATTTCTATTTTCCCAGCAGTGATGCTAGGTTCCTTGTCCTATTTCTTATCTGTTTAAAACTAGTTACAACATGATTTCCATTTTTATTGATGAATCACAACTATATTTATTTTAGCAGAAATTTATTATGCATATGAATTAAGTATTGACCTATTATGCATCTGAATAGAGTATTGATCCATTGTGCATATGAATAGAATATCCATTATACATCTAAATAGAATATGGAACTATCACGCATCTGTTCAATAGTCATTTCTACTATGTTTTCGATCTAAATATTCTTTCTTATGTATATTCATATCTGTAAAATAATATTATTAGTATTAGTATTATTTTTTAATGAATATCGGTTTGGGCATCCATACCTGAATCGAGTGTTGATTAAACTATTTGGAAAAGCGAATGAAAGATCCATTCTACATGGTATAATGTAAGTTTCTTAGGATCACCACCTAGTATGTTTCTATAAGCTATCTGAAAGGAAGAATCATATTATGCTTTAAATATAAACTTAGATAATTTACAACATGACGAAAAAAAAGAATAAATTTCTATCTGTTATAACAAATTCACAAATAAATCACTAAAGAAAAACAAATCGAATAATACAACCAAGTATTATTCTGCATAAACTAATAATCGAAAGGACTAGAATCTAGTTAGGAGCCAAAAGGCCTTCATAGAATTATAATTTATTCAAAAGCATCTCAATTAATAAACCCTTAATACAGATAGAGAACGTCAGATCTGGACTGATCACGATCTAAGTGGAATAAATACAGACGCCATAATCGAAATTATACTATCTAACTATACCAAATATTGAAATCGTAAATATTAAAAGGAATCAAAATACCCACACATTAATTAACTACCAGTCCTCGCCAAATGTCAGGGTTTTCTAGAAAAAAATCGTGGACTACTTCCACGATTGCTGTTAGCATATATCGGGATCATAGAGCTAAACCAATGCCTCAAACCTTTACCATTTAATAACCAAAATCTAATATATAAGATACAAATCCTCTTTTAAAACAACAAATCAGTCAAATCCTATACGTCACAGTAAGACCATCGTAGATGGAAGCCTTGGTGTAAACTCAAATCTAGGAATAGAAAACTACCAATCAATATTTAACCAAAACCTCACACGATTTAAAGGTATAGACCTAGAGAAGTCATTCCAGCTAATTCATATAATTAAAACCATGATAGGAATTATTCTAACTTCCTTTGATGCAGGATAAACACATATATAAGAAATTGGTAAAGACCCTAAGGGTCACATTAATCCTTTAAAATCAAATAACATCAAATGCTAAACAAAATGGATTTGAAATCCTGGTGGCTATAAGACCATCAACGATGTCATCCAAATCTATTTTAAAAACCACAAAATTTAAATAGTTTTACAGGTTAATCGAAGTGGTTGTAAGCCCATCCACTATGGCACCCATGCTAAATTATTAATCCATAGAACAAAGCAACATACATATAAAAAAGTTTAAAAACAAATGTTGGAACAAAGAGGATGCAAATCCCTCTGTCCATTATTGTTTAAACCCCTAAGGGATGACCCAAACACCTAGTAACTTATCTTGCAAGATGGCGAAAGCCTGATTTTTGTTCATAGCTCCAAAAATCCCAACCAAGAGCCACCTACAACAAGCAACCTTGGGCCAGTCAGTGACTGGGTAGAGATATAAGGAAACTAGAAACAAACAGAGTAAGGAATCATTTTTTACATTAACGTTCTAAGACGCTGTCCTGGGTTGAGGTGACCCTATCGCCATCCTTGTCGCCGCTCCCAAACTTGCAACCACCACCCACAATTAGAACCCTCGTAATGGTGGAAAGAATTGAAAAATATAAAAACATGTATAGTTTCCATTACCTTGTATGAAGTGTAGAGAGGGCCAGGGGTCGGCTCTTCCCAGAAGCACTTATACCTCCTCTGACTGCAAGGAAGAATCTAAGCGTCAATGTCACGTTCCCACCCTTCTACCTGATAGAGGACGCGGCTATGCTGCTATCTACTCCAGGCAATCTAAACCCCACAAGGTAATATAAAATGCATTGAACATAAACATAAACATATGTGTAAAACATGCAATATACAATGAAAACAATTACATTTCATTCAAGCATTCAACATGTCCATCATAATTCATTAAACAAAATACAGTTGCAGAGATTACATACAATAAATACTTATCTTGAAAGAAGTTTATCCTGTAACCAGCCACATCGCGGCAACGTTCCAGCCAACCATAGGGCAGTGTGCTCATCAACCTCTCAGCAACATTTCCACCCTCGAGCTGGGCATGATTCCCACAAGGAATAAGGGAGCACTAGCAGGCTCACACATAGCCAAAGGTATATCAAAATTTAGCCAAGCCAAACACAGTTGAGTTTATCAGGCTGCTAAGGAGCTGGAAAGGTTGAACTTCTAAGCTAGTGAGCTCAACCACAGAGATATGAACGCCTACACCAGATCGGGCTTAAATCCTAAACCATCTACACACCCAACACAAGGAAGCATCACCTTCTCTGTTACATAGTCCCTCAAGCTATGCCTTCCATTCCAGTGCTATTCATGGTGTGCACGGAAGAAAACGAACCCCCCTAGATCTATCTGTGAGGTTCCTTCCCACACTAGGTTTATCACGCTAGTTTAGACCCTGTTTCCACTCCAAACCAGTTCATACCAAAACCAAAGATAAATCCATAGCAAATACAAGTTCTGGGCTTGATGAAAAATGTCATGGGAGCCAAAATTGGAAATGGCGATTGGGGAAAAATGACCCAGCCTATGCAATTCGTTTCCAAAAATACTCTGTGGCTTCACATGGGCCAAAATGACTCCCTCAGTCCTTAAAATCATGGATCTGTCCCCCCCCCCCCTTGGCTCTGCAACATTGAAACATGAAAATACCAACTGTGGGGATGTGGAAAACACCCAAAACGTGAGGGATAAAAACCCAGGAGGGTTCAGCTACGTAGGAGCTCACCATGGGGGAAGGATGGATGTTGAAAAATGTCCAACAACTCTCTAGAAACGTGAAGAAGATCAACTACATGAGTGCATGAGGAAAATCCACTACAAAAATATGACTGAGAGTGCATAGGAGCTCCAAAAACGTGAATGAAGAGGAGGATGTGAATGCATGAGGGAATGGGCAACATTTGTTGTCAATAACTTGCCCCATAAGTCAAAATCATGTTTCCCAAAAACTGATGGCTTATCCAATTCGAATTTGGACTGCCATACTCTTCCCATCCCCATGCAATAACTACCTCAACCAATTTCTGGCAGAAATAAATGATTGGGTGAGTAAGACAAGAAATGTGGTTGACAACTTGATGGGTTTTCCCCTTGACATTTGGATTTTCCCCATTGGTTCAAGGTTTCAATATTCCCCCCCCCCCTTATCCTTAGGAAATCATGCCCCCATCTCTTTTAATGTTGCATTGACATAGCTAGTTGTGGGTATTTTAATTAAATTGCATATTTACATGATGTCCAAAATTATAATGTGCCTAGCTAGCATGAAATACCATCGGCAACGATTTTTAATTGCCGAAACATAAACCACTAAATTGATGGTGGGGATTTTTCCTTTAGCTCTACACCACAATTAAATACAATATTTTCATCATATGCATTTTTAATGCAAACAGGGTCAAAACCAGGGTGTTACATTCCCCTCCCCCTTCAACAACACCGTCCTCAGTGCTTTCCAATCTTACCTGCAATATCCACAAATAGATTACTCAACAATCTTACCTGCAACTTCAACCATTGTTGACTGGTGATTTTCCCGACAGTCCTCTAGTGCTGCATAAATCCTAGGGACAACCCTTGATACTTGACCCATCGTTTCTGCTTCTTGAATGTTGTAAGATGGCCTTGCATTCACATCCTCAAGTGGACAATTCCTGTGCATGTGGGGTCCTCCTTATTTCCAACATTGGAGTGGTTCTCTGTTCTTTTGTGGTTCTATGGGATTTTCTCCCACCACTATGGCTGGATGCTTCTCAACTTTGGATGGCTGCTTCTGCTGATCCTGAAGTTAGAAGGTTTGAAACCTTTCTTCCTTTGGTTAGACTTCTCATTCTTTTTTTCCTTCCATTTCTTATGACGACTAGGTTTTCCTTTGATTTGTTTATAGCAATAATTAGCTTACCTTATTGCTTATTCCAAAGTTCTAGGTTCATAAAACTCAATTCTGTCTTTGTAAGACTGAGGCAATCCACTCAGGAAACGTTGGATTATCACTTTTTAATCTTTGATGTACCTGGCATACCTCGACAGCTCCAAGAACTTGTTTGCATACTCTTCCATGGTCTGTTGTCCCAATCTCAGCTAATGGAATTCTTTGATCTTATCATCATAGTACCTGTCAAAGAGGTAATCCTGCTTGAAATAATTCTGGAACTGCTTCGAGACAATCTTCCTTTCATTGATCTTCTTTACTTTCCTGAAGTGATCCCACCATATGGATGCTCTTCTAGTCAAATTGAATATGGCTACCCTAGCCTTCATATTTTCAGAGTAGTCTTGGACTTGGAAATATTTTCTCATCCCAAGAAGCCAAGCCTTAGCTTCTTGACCATTCTTTATCTCACCATCATGTGAACAGTTCTGGTAGCACATATTTTTATTATTCTTATGACAAGAATAACTTGAACCGCCAGTGGATCCTTCAGAGTCATATGACCCACTAGGATATCTTTTTCTTCTTCTAGCAGTGCTTTTACTTCCTTCTGGTCTTACTGTCCGGTCCCTAGAGTTCATCTGCCTCTGGATGTCTGTCAAAATTTGCAGCATGGCTGCATTAAGTTGATTCTGCTCCTCCTGAGCCTTAACCAATCTTTCATTATCTGCCCTGTAACTTTGCATCCCCACCCTTAGGCTTCTCATGGTGGCTGCAAAATCTTGGGGAGTATCTTGAAATATTCTCCCATCAGACGCTGTCTCAGGATTTTCCACACAGATGTTTTCTCCCATAATATCTTCCTCATGCTCATAGGTATTTTATGCATCATCATACATGTCATAGGTTCTCATGGCTCAACCAAACCAAATTTACCGAACTGCACTCTCTGGAATGTTTCCTTTGAAGGTGACTATGATTCTGCAAAATGTGTTAATAAACACAACTGTTAAATTATAAATTTATAACATTCTCAGAAATTCATAACTACTTACCTTCATTTGGAAAAATCTCTTATTGACAACTTTGTCAAATCATAGAATTTTTTTCTTTTCTTTTCACAAAGAACAACTGTCTCAGAGGGACGACGGGGTCAAGGGGGCTTGCAATACCACTAAAAATGTGTTGAATTTCTCTATTTCGGAGCAATGTATCTATTCCACCCGATTGACTAATTCACCCTTATTCCACCGACGTATCGACAAAATTCTCCAAATTTTCTTGACACGTACTGACAACTTTGCTCGATCCTTTCCGATCAGATCGTCCGCCGCGTCAGAAAACTTCCAGGGTTTCTTTTGATGGATCCTTCAACCACGTAAGAAAACTTTCTGACTTCCATTCGTTGCGTCGAAAAAATTTCTGACTTTCATCCACTGCGTTGGAAAACTTCCAGGGTTTCTTCTAATAGATCCTTCTGCCGTGTCGAAAAAATTTCCAACTTCCATCCATTGTTGTAGAAAACTTCCCAAGTTTTCTTTTGCCACGTAGGAATTTTTTTTGACTTCCATCCGCTGCATCAGAAAAATTTCCGAATTTCATCCACCGTTACAGAAAATTTCCCAAGTTTTGTTCCACCGTTGCGGAAAACTTTCGAAGTTTTTTCTGATCCGCTTAGCTGATGCATCGACAAAATGTTCCAAATTCTGTCGATTTCCCATACTTAGAAAAGTTTTCCAAAAAATTTCCTTTCTTTGATTTCTTCTTTTTTTATCGGTGAAATTTCCACCTTTCCTACTGACGCCATCGGTTGCGATCCCTATCGACTCCGTTCGTTTCTCTTCGTCGAAAGCGTTGTGGCTGCCCCCGTCGGTTTCCTTCTGATAATGCAACCGACGTTTTGGCTCAGATTTACCCTTCATGCCAATACTATTGCTGCAGCATCGTCAAATCGAATCTGCCAACCCAATCGACATTGTTAGCTCGTCTTCAGCTTTTGCAGCTGACACTATCGCTATGGCTTCAGTCATCTCAGCCGACAAACGATAATTCTCTCCAACGCTTGGAAAACAATTTGGAATTTTTTTACGGTTAGCTTCTTCATGTTGAACACAGACTAATTCTTCATGGCCCATTGAGGCCCAAAGTTGTAACATGAGCTCTAATACCACACTGTCACGTCCCCACCCTTATACCAGATAGAGGACGTGACTATGCTGCTATCTAATCTGGGAAATCTAAGCCCCATAACGTAATATAAAATGCATAGAACATAAACATAAATAGATGTGTAAAATATGCAATCTACAATGGAACCAATTACATTTCATTTAAGCATTCAACATGTCCATCATAATTCATTAAACAAAATATAGTTGCAGAGATTACACATAAGAAATACTTATCTTCAAAGAAGTTTGTCCTGCAACCAGCTACATCGCTGCAACGGTCTACCAAATCATAGGCCAGTGTGCTCATTAACCTCTCAGCAATAATGCCACCCTCGAGCTGGGAATGCTTCCCACAAGGAATAAGGGAACACTAGAAGGCTCACACATAGCCAAAGGTATATCAAAATTCAGCCAAGCCAAACACAGTTGGGTTTATCAGGCTGCTAAGGAGATGGAAAGGTTGAAATTCTAATCTAGTGAGATCAACCACAGAGCTATGAACATCTGTACCAGATCGGGCTTGAATCCTAAACCATCTACACACCCAACACAATGAATCATCCCATTCTATGCTACATAGTCCCTCAGGCTATGCCTTTCATTCCAGTGCTATTCAGGGTGTGTAAGGAAGAAAACCAACCCCTTTAGATCTGTCTATGAGGTTCCTTCCTACACTAGGTTTATCAAGCTAGTTCAGACCCCATTTCCACTCCAAACCAGTTCAGCCCAAAACCAAAGATGCACCCACAACAAATACAAGTTCTAGGCTTGATGAAAAACATCATGGGAGCCAAAATCAGAAATGGCAATTGGGGAAAAATGACCCAGCCTGTGCAATTTGTTTCCAAAAATGCTATGTGGCTTCACGTGGGCCAAAATGACTCCCTCAGTCCCTGGAATCATGGATATGTTCCCCCCCCTTGGTTGTGCAACACTGAAACATGAAAAATCCCATCCGTGGGGATGTGGAAACCACCCAAAACGTGAAGGATAAAAACCCATGAGGGTTCAACTGCATGGGAGCTCAATGTGGGTGAAGGATGGATTCTGAAAAAAATCCAGTAGCTCTCCAGAAACATGAATAAGACCGGTTGAGTGAGTGCATCAGGAAAATCCACTGCAAAAATGTGACTGAGAGTGCACAGGAGCTCCAAAAACATGAATGAAGAGGAGGATGTGAATGCATGAGGGAATGGGCAACATTTTTGGGCAATGACTTGCCCCATAAGTCAAAATCACATTTCCCAAAAACCGATGGCTTATCCAATTCGAATTTGGACTGCCATACTCTTCCCATCCCCATGCAATAACTACCTCAACCAATTTATTGAAGAAATAAATGACTGGGTGAGTAAGACAAGAGAGGTGGTTGATAGCTTGATGGGTTTTCCCCTTGACATTTGGCTTTCCCCATTGGCTCAAGGTTTGAATATTGGCCCCCCTTATCCTTAGGAAATCATTCCCCCATCTCTTTTAATGTTGCATTGACATAGCTAGTTGTGGGTATTTTAATTAAATTGCATATTTACATGATGTCCAAAATTATAATGTGCCTAGCTAGCACGAAATACCATTGGCAACGATTTTTAATCGCCGGAACATAAACCACTAAATCGATGGTGGGGATTTTTCCTTTATCTCCACACCATGATTAAATACAATATTTACATCATATACATTTTTAATGCAAATAAGGTAAAAAATGGGGTGTTCCAGTCAGTCTCTACACTTAGAGAGATCATGAAAAACTGATTTACAAACAATTGCAGAGTTAAAACATTTTTTCTTACTTGGTAGAAGACAATGCAAGGATGAAGAAGATGACTGGGTTCGAATCATAGAAACTAGAAAGCTTTGGGATTTTGATCACCATTAGAGATGAGAAGAGCTCCTATCCACCTTGGCAATCAACCAGGAGGAATGCCATTAACAACAAGTAGGTTTTACACCAAGAAACTTAGAAAAAATCTCCATGATAGGGAAAACCTTTACTACTAAAAGTTGCATACCAAATAACTACAAATGAAGTGCTCAGACAAAACTATCGAGAAATTAAACCCTAAACAAAAACCTTACAATCATGTTGTGTGGATGGATGACCGAGATTCATTCTCGAGCAAGCCTTTAAGGCCTGGCTTCATTGCCAACTCACAACCAGGGAATCACTTTAATTCTAAAGTCAAGCAAGGTACTAAACTTTGTAATCATCATGACACACAATCGAATTCCATCATAGCATGTCAATCATTGCTATCAACCATGGTCCGACTATGGTATAAACCCATAGCCATAATATATATATTATAAACTTAATGTAAATCAAAACAATAATCATGTTATGTCAACCCTTGGACTTTAGGACTAAGGTATACCTTGGGTTCTTTGAGCCTTAATACATTTAAATAATGGGATCAAGACTATACCCATAGTCTCCCAAATATTGTCATATGCACATAGAGCATTAATCCTTAATAGTTAAGGAAATAAACAGATACCAAGACTTATCCTTAGGGCTAAGAAAACCTTAGTAAACCCATAACAATATAAACATAAAAAGGAACAAAAACATCACCTTTAGGTATGGTGGCAACATGCCATTAACCTAGTAAACATCCACAGTTTGCGCAACCTGTCAAAGAGTAGTTTTTGTAATTATGTAAGCAACTATACAATAACGACAAATTTACTCATGCTATAGTAACTATTTCATGCTAGGAATATAAAGATGTTTTTATATAGTTATATGTGTATCAAAACATTTATTTATTTATGGAATTTATAGGTTCATGACATTCTTGGAGATATTGATGGCACTCGTATTGTCACATACGATTGGAATTGGTTCATCACATGTCACTTGTATGTCTTGCAGGTTTTGTTTCATCCAAAGAATCTGATTACAACAGAGTGCTACTTCTATATATTCTCTTTCGATGGTTGATAAGGACACGAAAGATTGTTTTTTGCTTGACCAAGATATTAGACAATTTCCTAGGAAGAATGTTGTACCATTGGTGCTTCTTCTGTTGTCAACACATCTTTCCCAATCTCCATATGAGTAAGCTAACAATGTTAGCTTATTTCTTTTTGGTTACCAAATCTTTGTTGTTGTAAGTATCTATCCAACTTGGAGTACCAAGTTGTAGGGGAATTCTTTAGGCCATATAAATCCCTTTTGAGTTTGCATACATGGTCTTCAATTTCGAAAAGTTGAAAACCTTATGGTTGTTCGATGTAGACTTCTTCTTCTGATTCCCCGTTCAGAAAATCTGATTTTACATCCATTTGATTCACTTTGATGTCTTTGGAGCAAGCATAATCCAATATCATTATGATAGCTTCCATTTTGGCTACTAGTGCAAATGTTTCTTCAAAGTCTATTCCTTCAATTTGAACATAGACTTTACAAACCAATTGGGCCTTGGTTCTGATTACCTATCCATATTCATTCAATTTGTTTCTGAAGACCCACTTTGTGCCAATCACATTTTTGTTCTTGGGTTTAGGAGGGATTTCCCATGTTTCATTTTTCTCAATTTGGTCTAATTCTTCTTCCATTTCCTTGACCCAATACACATATGTTCTTCTTGCTCATTTCTTATTGTTGTTATTGTTATTTTGCAATCTCTAGCTTTTGTCTAAAATTGTTACACTTATGACATTCTATTTCAAATCCCAAAGGACCAAATCTGTTATTGCACCGTGGCCATATAAGGTTTGCAGAGTTATTCCTAGTCTCAAAATTTATTCTTTGAAAACAATTTACAGCTTGTGTCCAAATTTCCCACACGTAAAACAATAGACATAAAAGAAATGTACAAACCTAGGAACAAATGGAGGAGTTGTCCTTTTAAGATCGTGTCTTTCTGCTGACCCTCCTTTTGGTATAGATTGTTTTGGTTGGCATTTGATCTCGTCTTCATTAGTAGAGTCTTTGACAACTTTTGCATATATTCTTGTATTTTCTTCATTACCTGTTGTCATTGAGCTTGAGGCCACATAGATATTTTTCTTATATCCTATACGGGTCTTTTCAAAGAATGTATTTTTATTGCTGATAATTTGTTCTAGAATCTTGGATCCATTTTCATAACTCTTACTGATATGTTTATTCTGTAATTGGGATTTTAGAGATAATATCTCATCCTCAATACTTTCCTTTTATTTTATGTTTTCCATAAGTTGTTCAGTAAGAGAGTCCTGAATTCTTTTGGATTCTTCCAACTTAATCTTCAAATCAACAATGACCTGTTCAAACTTGTACCTCTTCCTTACGTACCATGTTCTCCTTCATGGCTTTCTTTAGTTCCTTCAAGGCACTTATGAGTTCTGCTTCAAGATCTACCTCACCTTCAGATTTAGATTCTTCATCACTGTCAGGAATTTCATTTGAATCTATTTCCATGAAGAGTACCTTTTCTAGTTCACTATTATTTTCACTATCACTATCACTGCTACTATCATCCTCGAAGTCCTCACTGGAAGAACCATTGTTCCACTTTGAGTAGAGACTTTTCCTTTTTGCGAACTTACCCATTTTCTTATCCCTGTAATTCCTGTACTTCTTATATTGTTTAGAGCTTCCATCTTCATCACTATCTATGTTCTTTGTGCAAGGGAATTTAGAAGCGAAATGGCCTATTTTTCCACATGAATTTTTTTTTAGAGGAAACTTACCTTTGTATTTCCCAGTACCTCTCTCCAACTTCCTTACAAAGTTTTTTGTTTCTTCATAATCTAAATCATCACTTGTTGGCTTGATCTTTGTTGATTTGTTCTTCATAGCTTTCTTGGAGGAGACTTTGAATGTTGCTTCCTTTCTAGATGTGTCCTCATCTTCAATCATCATTTCATAGGCTACAAGAGTCCCATGCAACTGATCTACTGTCATACTATTTAGATCTATTATTTCTTCTAGGGAGGAGATCTTAGGATTGAACCTCTTGGGAAGAGTTCTTAGAATATTTTGAACAAGTATTGATTCATTGACTTCTTTTCCTGGCCCTATGATGGTATTTACAAGTTGATCAACTCAAAGAAAGCAAGCTGCAATGTCTTCGTTAGCATTCATCCTCATATGTTCAAATTGTCGTTTTTATTCGGTTTGTGGGCACTTGGATGCAACATCCTTGGTGATAGGGGGAGCAAGGTTTTAAGAAGCCAATAAAGGAAGATCATGTCATTTAATTGGATTTTGAACAAACTATGAGGATGACGTCACTCATGGATGTGATCCGTGATGTGGGTAGTAGTGTTTTGTCTATAGGATAACGTGATTTGCATGCCCTCATCATAATAGACAAGTAACTGGAAGTACAAGAGGAATTGCTGAAATACTAAGAGGGAAGTGAATCAATATTTGCAAAATTATAAAATTTTAACTTTAACTAATATCAAGTTGTTAATCACCAATCATAGTAGCATATCATCAGTGATCATGAAAAGTAACAAGATGCACAGTACACAAGATTTTTACGTGGAAACCCAAGACTTGGGAGAAAAAAAAAACGGAATCCTTTTATAATAAAATTTTCCCCAGCAACAACTGGGGTAAAAAATTCAATACAACTTCTCAAGCTACAACTAGAAGTGGCTACAACACCCTAGGATTCATTAGCTGCAACCGACGAGCTGCTAGAACAACTCAACTCACAAACTTGTGAGCCCTAGGACCACCCTGTCACCCTGAAGAATAATGAAACTGAAGTCACTGAACCTATGGACCTGTCAAACTGATCAATGTAGTCTCTGCTAATCACCACTGCTCATCATCACTACTGCACATCATCATTCCGTATTACTATACACCGTCACTGCACAACATCAATGTACAATATCACTTTTTGAAGATCACAAGATTAAGAAACAATATAAAAGCCAAAAGAAATCTTTATCATGTCATCACATAACCATTGCAACAAGATTTACAATGAGCCAAGCATTTTGTAATTCTAATTCCGTAGAGAAAGTTATGCCAATTTTAGTGAATGTCTTCAATCTCAAAGATGCCGAAAAATTTCTCCTCCACAAAGTTTCGCACTTTTCTCCAAGAGTTGTGAAATAACCAAGAGAGACTTGATCGATGCATAAATGAACTGTTTGATCTTCTATTTATATAGGTCATGGATGATTTATTCACGTGTATGGCTGACTTGTAGTAGTTTTAATTAAAAAATAATTGAATTCTTTTAGCAGGCCGACCTACTTGTAAGGGGGCAAATTAATACATTAACTTTCAAAAATCAAAACACATCAACTGTGAGTTAGGAGACACTCCACATATCAACGGAAAGGGATTGATGAGGACTATCTCCCTATGACAGGTTTATTTGCAAATTCTTATTCTAATACCCTTAAATTCTTAAATTTGTTCAGGACTTAAAATATCCCATACATAAGGGTTCCAAAGACCAAATCAAGTCAATTCAACAGGTTATCAATAACAACCAAGGTCAAGGGATTCAAGATTCATTAAATATGTCATTTTAAATGACCACAAGACGGGTCATTTCTTCTTTTCTAGAGTATGGGGTTCATCAATAGTATAGGTCATTAGGAGGAGCATGTAACACCCCGGTTTTGACCCCATTGCATTAAATGTACATGATGTATATATTGTAATGATCATGGTGTGGAGCTAAAGGCCAAAGCCTCGCCATTGATCGGTTATGCTATGTTTTGGATTTAAACTTGTCACCGATGGTATATCGGGGCATGCGGAACATATTAAGTTTTAGCATCATGAAAATATGCATCTATAATTAATTAAATGAATCCGACCAGCTATGATCGCGGCAACTAAAATGAGAAAGGGGCATGATTTTCACAAGGATAAGGATGTGGAGGAATTTGTCAAACCTTGGTCAATGGGGTAAAAATCCATGTGTCACCTTTCTTTGTTTACCCAACCACCTCCATTGAAGAATTGCTGGTGGTGGTTGAGGCAGTTAATTGTTTTGGGAGTGGGATGGGAAGACTGTCAGTCCTCACCCACACGCACACTCTACCCACGGTTGACTTCACAATGGCCAAAAAACCACTATCATCCCTCACGCAGACATTCTTCTCTCCATGCCTGTGCTGAACACCTCCACACACTTTCCAATTCGCGGCCTCATGATTTTGTTGTGCATCCTCACGCATGACCGGAAGTCTTGCTCATTCTCACGCACAGGAGTTTTTCTGGTTTTTACCCACGCCGTTTTCCTCTACGGATTGTGAATGATGTGGCTGAATCCTTTCCTCATGGGATAATTGTGGGGGTCTACATTGTTGTTCCTCACACACAAGTCAGGAGACTATAAATTCCTTCCTAGCGTGATCTGTGTAATTTCTTCCGGTGACTTCGATGCCCAGAACGGGCTGCTGTTCCCCACGTTGCTGGAAATGTATGCTGATACGTTTCTCTTTTGGGATTGTTGCTTTCCCATGTTGTGAGCTGTGTCTGTTGTTACGTTTGGGGACTGTTATAATTCATTTGGGAATCATTTTGGCCATGATAGGGCCAAGAATGATTCAGGATTTGGCTTTCCCTGTTTAAGCTGTGACAGCTAAATTAATTGCCTGAGTGCAATGGTTGGTCTTCGGACTGTATTGGGAGCAGGGATGGGGGCTTGGTTTTCTTGATAAACCTAGTGGCTGGAAACCACACAGACAGGGTTAGAGGGCTACATTTCTTCTCCATAACCCCTGAATAGCACTGGAAGGGAATGTAGGGCCTGAGGGACTGTGTAGCAGAGAAGGGACTGATTCCTTGTGTTGGGTGTGTGTGGGTGTCTTAGAAGTAGGCTAGTTCTGGTGTAGGTGTTCTTGGCTCTGTAATGATCTCACCAGCTTAGCATTGAGCCTTTCCCAACTCCTTGATGGCATGATAAACCCAACTTTGTTGGCTTGGCTGTTTGTTTTGTGCATCCTTGGATATGTGTAAGCCTGCTTGTTCCCTTATTCCTTTGTGAATCATGCCCGGCTCGGGGGTGGTAGCGTTGCTGAGAGATTAAGGAGCATGCTGGCCTATGGTTGGGTGGAACACTGTAGCAACGTAGCTGGTTGCGGAACGAATTCTTATAAGATGAGTGATCTTGTCCATTTTACTTCTACAACCATAATTTCTGTTAATGCAAATGATGAACATGTTAAATGAATGCTTGTGTGAATTCATGTTGATTCCGCTGTGCATGATAAATAACTATAGCTGTGTATGATAAACAATATCAATTGTACATGTTTTACTTCAACACATTTTATTTCAGCATTCAGTTTCAGCAATTTTATGCATGTCCATGTTCATGGGGCTCTTAGCCCGGGTGGTTTAAGCCACGGGTGGCGTCCTCGTCGCCGGTCAAAGGCATGGGGACGTGACAGTATGGTATTAGAGCTAATGTTGCAAGCATGGGCCTGAATGAGCCTTGAATGATGTAGTGATAGAGGTAGTGTTCCTTTCTGCCCAGCAAAACCAGACTGGAAAATTCAAAAAAAAATTGGTCTAAGTGTTGGAGCAGTCGGAAGAGCCAGTGGAAAAAGTTCCGCTGTTGTGGAAGAGTTAGCGAAGTGGACTTCCGCTGTTGCGGAAGAGTTAGCGAAGTGGACTTCCCCTGTTGCAGAAGAGTTAGTGAAGTTGAATTCCGTTGTAGCGGAAGCATGCCCAATGGAACAGTCGGAAAGAAAATCGGAAAAATTTTCAAAGCGATTTGTCGCCGATTAAAAGAAAGTTCAAAATTTTTCTAAGTAACGATTGGCCGTCGGAAGAGAAAGTGGTTTGTGCACCACCGTTGCGGAAGCCAGAAGCACTAAGTCTTCCGACGAGAAAGACTGTCGACACTGATCATGTTATGACTTAGCAGATTGGGACGCCAATCGGAAGAGAAAGTGATTCGTGTGCCGCCGTTGCGGAAGTGAAAGCACTAAGTCTTCTGACAAGAAAGACTACCGACGCCGATCATGTTATGACTTAGCAGATTGGGCCGCTAATCGGAAGAGAAAGTGATTCGTGTGCCGCCGTTGCGGAAGTGAAAGCACTAAGTCTTCTGACGAGAAAGACTGCCGACGCCGATGCCAGTCAAAAATCAGTTCACCAATTGGAAGAAGAAAGTGATTTGTGTGCCACCGTTGCGGAAGTGAAAGCGCTAAGTCTTCCGATGAGGGAGACCGCCGAAACGTCGGATCATTAATGGTTCCAAGATCCGATTCTGCGGAACAATTAGTGATTCTGAGAGCTGATTCTGCTGATGGTTAGTGGAAATGAGACCCGATTCTGTGCAAGGAAAATTTGAGTTTTCCATGGGATTTAACCAGCGAATTTTGACTGTTTTTCAGTGGAAATTGGAGCCAATTTTCAGTGAAATTTTAGGGCTGAAAATGGAAAAAAGAGGCAGCAATATTATGCGCCGGATTGCACGAAAATCAATAATTTACAAAAAAAACAAGGGCGCTGCCCTCGACCCGCCCTGCAGTGGCGGCCACAAGGGGACAAGTCCCCTTGACCCCCGTCATTCCCCTCAGACAGTCATTCCTTGAGGAATAAAATTCTATGTTTTGGGAAAATTTGTAATTTTATAATTATTCCAGGAGAAGGTAAGTAATGCTGGTTTGTATCAATGTTATGCATCTAACATTTGTGTTATTAACACGTTTGCAGAATCATAGTCACTTTCAAGAGCAATATTCCAGGTAGTGCAGTTTGGTAAGTAAGTGGTGGTTCAGTATGAGAACCCATGATGGGTATGATGCTCGGGATTCTTACGAACGAGCAGAAGATGCCATGGGAGAAAATTTCCATAATAGAAATGATGACATAGAGTCTAATGGAAGGAGATTCCAAGAGACACCGTTAGATGTTGCAGCCACTATGAGAAGCTTGATCAAAGCCCAGGAAGAGCAGCATCAGTTGAATGCTACAATGTTGTAGAGTCTGACAGACTTGCAAAGAAAGATATACTCTGGACGAGGTACAACAAGACCGGAAGGCAGTAAGAGCAGTACTAGGAGAAGGAGAAGGACTTCTAGTGGATCATCTGATTTTGAATAATCCAGCGGGGATTCAAGCTCTTCTTCTCATAAAAGAAAAAGAAAGACACACCATAGGGATCGCTCTCGTGATGAATTTAAGAAAGCTAAACCTCCTACATTTGATGGTGAGGTAAAGACTGGACAAGAGGCTGAAGCTTGGCTTCTTGGGATAAAGAAGTACTTTTAAGTGCATGATTATTCAGGAAACATGAAGGCAAGGGTTGCCATATTCAATCTGAATGGAAGAGCATCCATTTGGTGGGAACGCTTCAAGCAAGTAAAGAGGATCAGTGAAAGGAGACTTAAGTGGAAACAATTCAAGAAGTATTTTAAATAGAAATACCTCTCTGACAGGTATTATGATGACAAGATTAAGGAGTTCCATGAGCTGAGATCGGGACAGCAGACCATGGAAGAGTATGCAAATAAGTTTTTGGAGCTGTTGAGGTATGTTTGGTACATCAGAGATGAAAAAGTGAAGGTCCAACGTTTTCTAAGTGGATTATCTCAGTCTTACAAAGATAGAATTGAGTTTTATGAACCTAGAACTCTTGAAGAAGCAATAAGAAAGGCTAAGTATTGTTATGAGAAAAGCAAAGGTAAGCCTGATTACCATAAGGCATGGAAGGACAAGAAGAATGAGAAGTTTGACCAAAGAAAGAAAGGTTTCAAACATTCTAACTTCAGGAATCAGCAGAAGCAGCCATCCCAAGATGCGAGTAAGCCAGTCGGAATGACAGGAGAAAAGTCTAAGGATCCACAACAAAATAGAGGGCCACTTCAATGTTGGAAATGTGGAGGACCCCACATGCTTAGAAATTGTCCACTCAAGAATGAGAGTGCAAGGCCAGCTTATAATATTCAAGAAGCAGAAACAGTGGGTCAAGTAGCAAGGGCAGTTCCTAGGATCTATGCAGCACTGGAGGACCGTCAAGCAGATCACCAGTCAACTGTAGTTGAAGTAGCAGGTAAGATTGTTGAGCAATCTGTTTCTATTTTGATTGACCCTGGTTCTATGCACAGTTACATTACTCCTAGAGTAGTGGAGATTTGTGCCTTTAAGAAAGTAAAGCATAGGAAGTCTTGGTTAGTTCAGCTAGCCACTGGAACTAAGAGAAAGGTCAGTGAAGTGGTATAGAAATGTCCATTGGTCATGAATGGATTGGTCACTTGTGTAGATCTGAATGTTCTACCGCTTGGTTCCTATGATGTTCTCATTGGAATGGATTGGTTAGAATATCACAGAGTGAAGCTTGACTGTTACAATAAGACTTTCGAATGCATGAATGATGAAGGGAACCTAGTAGTTGTGAAAGGTATTCCAAAGGTGATTTTAGTAAGGCAGGTTTCAGCAATGTAGTTAAAGAAGTTCTGTAGGAAGGGTTTCCAATTGTATGCAGCTCATATTTTGGAGACATCAGGGGATGAAGCTCCAAGGTTGGAGGACTATCAGGTGTTACAGGAATTCAGGGATGTGTTTCCTGATGAGATTCCAGGGCTTCCTCCGAAGAGGGACATTGACTTCACTATTGAACTTGTGCCAGGAGCAGCACCAGTGTCCAAGGCACCCTACAGGATGAGTACATCGGAGATGCTAGAGTTGAAGATGCAACTGCAAGAGTTGTTGGAAAAGAAGTATATCCGGTCGAGTGTGTCTCCTTGGGGAGCACCGGTTCTGTTTGTAAAGAAGAAAGATGGCACAATCAGGTTGTGTATTGATTACAGACAATTGAACAAGGTTACCGTGAAGAATAAAAACCCTTTTCCTAGGATTGATGACCTCTTTGATCAAATGAGAGGAGCAAAGGTATTTTCCAAGATTGACTTGAGGTCTGGTTACCGTCAGGTAAGGATCAAGGATGAAGACATTCATAAGACAGCCTTCAGGACAAGGTATGGGCATTATGAGTTTGTAGTGGTACCATTTGGTCTCACAAATGCACCAGCTACATTCATGTGCGTTATGAATAGTGTCTTCAGTAGGTATTTGGACAAGTTTGTTCTTGTTTTCCTTGATGACATTCTTGTTTATTCTAAGAATGAGAAAGAGCATGAAGGGAATTTGAGATTGACATTGCAATTGCTCAGGGAGCATCAGTTGTATGCAAAACTAAGCAAGTGTGACTTCTATAGAGATAGAATTCAGTATCTGGGTCACATTATCTCAGAAGAGGGTATATCTGTGGACCCTGAAAAGATTGAAGCCATTATGAATTGGCCTACTCCAAGAAATGTGACAGATGTAAGATCTTTCATGGGACTTGCAAGATACTACAGGAGATTCATTGAGGGATTCTCCAAAGTTGCACATGCCATCACTTCTTTGCAAAAGAAGGGGATGAAGTTCGAATGGACATCGAGGTGTGAAGAAAGCTTTCAGTGGTTGAAGAACCTTCTCACTAGTGCACCAGTATTGAAAGTTGCAGATCCAGAGAAAGATTTTGTGGTGTGTACTGATGCATGTGGACAAGGGCTTGGAGGAGTCCTTATGCAAGACAACCACGTGATATGTTATGAGTCAAGAAAGTTGAAGGAGCATGAGAAGAACTATGCCACTCATGATCTAGAGCTTGCAGCCATAGTACATGCTCTCAATATGTGGAGACATTACTTGATGGGTAGGAGATTTGAGCTCAGAACGGATCACTGTGGAATGAAGTATTTGTTTGATCAGCCTACTCTAAATGCTAGGCAAGCAAGATGGCTGGAATTTTTATGTGAGTTTGATTTTGAAATTAAGCACATAAAGGGAAAGGAAAATAAGGTAGCTGATGCACTCAGCAGGAAAGTGCAAGAAATGCATGTGGCATCTCTTAGTATTTTCCAATTATATTTGAGGCAGCAGATTATTAATCATGTTGCCGGAGATGAATTGTATGAGCAGGTAAAAGACAAATTGCAGTAGCAAAGTCTTGAGAAGAGGTATGAGGGATATAAATTGGAAGAAGATGGGATTCTAACTTATAAAGGTAGAATTTATATCCCAGATGTAGTAGATTTGAGGAGAGTTGTCATGGATGAAATCCATCAAGCTCCGTATTCTGGACACCCAGGATATCAGAAGACAATTGCTACAGCTAGAAAGCAGTACTTTTGGCCAGGTATGAAAAAGGACATGGCTGAGTACATTTTGAGGTGTATGACATGTCAGTAGGTAAAGGTTGAACATCAACATCCAGCAGGTTTGTTGCAGCCTTTGCCAGTTCCGGAATGGAAATGGGAAGTTATTTCCATGGATTTTATTACAGGGTTGCCAATGACTTGGAGACAACATGATTCTATCATGGTTGTGGTAGACAAGTTGACAAAGGCAACACATTTTATACCGGTTAAGTCTATGTATGAGACTAGTGACATTGCAAAGATCTTCATGAAGGAGATTTTTAGATTGCATGGATTGCCGAAGGCAATAGTCTCTGACAGGGATGTCAAGTTCACTTCCAACTTTTGGAAGGGGTTGTTTGAAGATTTGTGTACAAAGCTAAACTTCAGCACTGCATACCATCCTTAGACAGATGGTCAGACATAGAGAGTTAATCAGGTGCTTGAAGACATGCTTCGCATGTACGTAATGGACAAACCCACCAAGTGGGAAGATTATTTACACTTGTTAGAGTTTGCTTATAACAATGGACAGCAGGCATCCTTGGGGATGAGTCCGTATGAAGCTTTGTATGGAAGAAGGTGTAGAACGCCAGTGACTTGGGATAATCCAGTGAATAGGATTGTGCTTGGACTAGAATTGCTCAAGGAGATGGAGCAAGAGGTCATAAAGATCAGGCAGAAGCTGAAAGCAGCACATGATAGACAAAAAATCTATGTAGACAAGCATAGGGTGAACAGGGAGTTCAGTGTTGGGGATCATGTTTACCTCAGAGTGAGGGCAAGGAAGAGTTCCTTGAAGCTTGGAAGTTGTGCCAAGTTGTCACCTAGATACTGTGGGCCATTTGAAGTGCTTGAAAGAATAGGGCCAGTTGCATATAGACTTGCATTGCCTGCTAGCACTAGAGCTCATAATGTTTTTCATGTTTCTTTGCTTAAGAGATATGTACATGATCCTAACCATGTGATAAATTGGGATGTGATTCAGGTGGAACCCAAGGGAGAGTTTCGAATCGAGCCAATGCGCATCCTCGACAGGAAGGTCACAATGCTCCAAAACCGAGCCATAGGTTAGGTAAAGGTGCAATGGGAGCACTACGGGCCTGAAGAGGCTACATGGGAGCTGGAGGATGCCATGCGATTGGCACATCCATTTTTGTTCAATTTTACGGAACACTGAGGCGATACCAGTGTAACATTTTGTTCAAATTTTGTAAAAGCACTGAGGACAGTGCTATTGAAGGGGGAGGGGAATGTAACACCCTGGTTTTGACCCCGTTGCATTAAATGTACATGATGTATATATTGTAATGATCATGGTGTGGAGCTAAAGGCCAAAGCCCCGCCATTGATCGGTTATACTATGTTTTGGATTTAAACTTGTCACCGATGGTATATAGGGGCATGCGGCACATATTAAGTTTCAGCATCATGTAAATATGCATCTATAATTAATTAAATGAATCCGACCAGCTACGATCACGGCAACTAAAATGAGAAAGGGGCATGATTTTCACAAGGATAAGGATGTGGAGGAATTTGTCAAACCTTGGCCAATGGGGTAGAAATCCATGTGTCACCTTTCTTTGTTTACCCAATCACCTCCATTGAAGAACTGTTGGTGGTGGTTGAGGCAGTTAATTGTTTTGGGAGTGGGGTGGAAGGACTGTCAGTCCTCACCCACATGCACACTCTACCCACGGTTGACTTCACAATGGCCAAAAAATCACTATCATCCCTCACGCATAAATTCTTTTCTCCATGCCTGTGCTAAACACCTCCACGCACTCTCCAATTTGTGACCTCATGATTTTGCTGTGCATCCTCACGCATGAGTGGAAGTCTTGCTCATTCTCATGCACAGGAGTTTTTCTGGTTTTTACCCACGCCGTTTTCCTCTACGTATTGTGAATGATGTGGCTGAATCCTTTCCTCATGGGCTGATTGTGGGGGTCTACGTTGTCGTTCCTCATGCACAGGTCAGGAGACTGTAAATTCCTTCCCAGCGTGATCTGTGTAATTTCTTTCGGTGACTTCGTTGCCCAGAACGGGCTGCTGTTCCCCACAATTCTGGAAATGTATGCTGATACGTTTCTCTTTTGGGATTGTTGCTTTCCCATGTCATGAGTTGTGTCTGTTGTTACGTTTGGGGACTGTTATAATTCGTTTGGGAATCGTTTTGGCCACGATAGGGCCAAGAACGATTCAGGATTTGGCTTTCCCTATTTAAGCTGTGACAGCTAAATTAATTGCCTGAGTGCAATGGTTGGTCTTCGGACTGTATTGGGAGCAGGGATGGGGGCTTTGTTTGCTTGATAAACCTGGTGGCTGGAAACCACACAGATAGAGCTAGAGGGATGGATTTCTTCTCCACAACCCCTGAATAGCACTGGAAGGGAATGCAGGGCCTGAGGGACTGTGTAGCAGAGAAGGGACTGATTCCTTGTGTTGGGTGTGTGTGGGTGTCTTAGAATCCATGCTAGTTCTTATGTAGGTGTTCTTGGCTCTATAATGAGCTCACCAGCTTAGAATTGAGCCTTTCCCAACTCCTTGATGGCCTAATAAACCCAACTTTGTTGGCTTGGCTGTTTGTTTTGTGCATCCTTGGCTATGTGTAAGCCTGCTTGTTCCCTTATTCCTTGGTGAATCATGCCTGGCTCGAGGGTGGTAGCGTTACTGAGAGATTAAGGAGCACACTGGCCTATGGTTGGGTGGAACGTTGTAGCGATGTAGCTGGTTGCGAAACGACTTCTTATAAGATGAGTGATCTTGTCCATTTTACTTCTGCAACCATAATTTCTGTTAATGCAAATGATGAACATGTTAAATGAATGCTTGTGTGAATGCATGTTGATTTCGCTGTGCATGATAAATAACTATAGCTGTGTATGATAAGCAATAGCAATTGTACATGTTTTACTTCAACGCATTTTCTTTCAGCATTCAGTTTCAGCAATTTTATGCATGTCCATGTTCATGGGGCTCTTAGCCCAGGTGGTTTAAGCCACGGGTCGCGTCCTCATCGCCGGTTGGAGGCATGGGGACGTGACAGAGCACAAGGAAAATTATGTTAGGGTTTCAAAGACCAAGCTACCATATAAACAATAAAGATACCTCAAATAATCACTCACACACATGACCAAGCTATAACAAGTACAAGTAGACACATAGAGAATCAATTTGACTTTAGAGTGGACCAAGAAACAACTTATGGGTACTCAACAAAGTAAATGGGTAACCAGGGATTTTTCCATTGTCCCAAGGCCTCCAAGGGATTCAAGCTTGGGCTTGGACAACCACAAAAGGAATCCTTTGACTTTGACAACCACAAACCAACTTACTAAACCTTAGGGGCTCCTCAAGGGGCACCAAGACATAACTGTTGGCATCAATGAAAATTTAATCAACAATCTCCCCCTTTGTCATTGATGACAACACCAAAGCCCTCCCTTAGATCAAGCTCCCTTTGTTTACAACATCAAAGCTCCAGGCTTAGAACATCCTCCCTTTGTTCACAACTTTACCTTCCTTTTTTTAACTTCAGGCAACTACATGACCTTCCTTGTTCAAATTTTTCTCCCCCTTTAGAATAAATGGAAAAGGAAACTCCTTGTAGTATTACTTCTCCCTTTATTGTATTGTTGAGGCTGGAAAAATTCAATTAGGAGATAATATGACTCCCAATTTTTCTCGGAGATACTCAAAAGTCTCTCTTGGGAGAGGCTTAGTAAAGATGTCTGTAATCTGCTCTTTTGTCCCAATATATTCCAACTTGGTATACTTATTTGTGACTTGTTCCTGAAGAAAGTGAAACTTGATAGGAATATGCTTTGTCTTGGAGTGCATAACCAAATTCTTTGTAATACACCAAGATTTAATAAATTATTATTAAATTCTTTTCGAATATTTTATTTTTATTTTTTTAATTTCAAATATTTTTAACCAAAAGTCAAAAATAAAACAAATGTAATGGATTATTCTTTTATTAATAAAAATAATAGAGGAGACATAAATGAAATAGTTGTTGAAAGAGTGTTTGCTGACCCACAAGAGGAAAAGACAAGTGGCTAAAGCTGTTGAGTGAGAACTCAAGGTGTAGGAGGCATCTTCCCCAAAATCAGGTCACAACTCTTTGTTGAGTGTTAAAGAGAAGCAGGCTCATAAATGATCAAGTCTTAGGAAAAATACTGTATAATAGTATGTCCATTAGCAAGCAGGAGGCTAGCATTGGAAGGGGGAATTGAATCTAATAATGCAAGATATGGAACTCTAAGTGGATTTTGCTCTTGTGGTTCAGCGAACAGGCTTGGGGGTTCTAGAGAAAGTGAGGCTTGGACACTCTAGGAGTTGGTTTGGAGGAACGAATATTTCATTTCTGCTTTCCCAGCAGTGGTGCCAGGTTCCTTGTCCTATTTCTTACCTGTTTAAAACTAGTTACAATAAGATTTCCATTTTTATCGATGAATCACAACTATATTTATTTTAGCATAAATTTATTATGCATCTGGATTATGTATTGATCTATTATGCATCTGAATAGAATATCCATTATGCATCTAAATAGAATATGGAATTATCACGCATCTATTCAATAATCATTTCTATTATGTTTCCGTTCTAAGTATTCTTTCTTATTTATATTCTTATATGTAAAATAAACTTATTAGTATTAGTATTGATTTTTAATGAATCTCAGTTCGAGCATCCATACCCGTATTGAGTGTTGATTAAACTATTTAGAAAATCGAACAAAAGATCCAAATTACATGGTATAATGTAAGTTGCTAAGGATCACAACCTAGTATGTTTCTATAAACTATCTAAAAGGCAGAATCATATTAAGCTTTAAATATAAACTTAGACAATTTACAGCATGAGGGAAAAAAAGAATAACTTTCTATCGGTTATAACAAATTCACAAATAAATCACCAAAACAAAACAAATCGAATAAGACAGTCAAGTATGATTCTGCATAAACTAATAATCGAGAGTACTAGAATCTGGTTAGGAGCCAAAAGGCCTTCATAGAATTATAATTTATTCAAAAGCATCTCAATTCATAAACCCTTAATATAGATCGACAATTCCAGATCTGGACTGATCACGATCTAAGTGGAATAACTACATATGCCATAATTGAAATTATAATATCTAACTGTACCAAATATTGAAATCGTAAATATTTAAAGGAATCAAAATACCCACACATTAATTAACTACCAGTCCCTATCGAATGTCAGGGTTTTCTAAAAAAAAATATTGGATCTACTTCCATGATTGCTTTTAGCATCTATCAGGATTGCACAACTAAACCAGTGCCCAAACCTTTACCATTTAATAACCAAAATCTAATATACAATATAAAAATCCTCTTTTAAAACAACGAATCAGTCAAATCCTATACGTGGAAGTAAGACCATCGTAGATGGAAGCCTTGGTGTAAACTCAAATCTAGGAATAGAAAAATACCAATCAATATTAAACCAAAATCTCATACAATTTAATTATACAGACCGAGAGCAGTCGTTCCAGGTAATTCATAGAATTAAAACCATGATAGGACTTATTCTAACTTCCATTGTTGCACATAAAACACATAAACAAGAAATTGTCAAAGACCCTAAGGGTCACATTAATCCTTTTAAATAAAATAACATCAAATTCTAAACAAAATGGATTCAAAATCACGGTGGATATAAGACCATCAACGATGGCATACACATCTATTTTAAAAACCACAAAATTTAAATAAGTTTATAGGTTAACTGAAATGGTGGTAAGCCCATCCACTATGGCATCCATGATAAAATATTAATCCATAGAACAAAGCAACATATACAAAAACACGTTTAAAAAAAGTGCTGGAACAGAGAGGTTGCAAAGACCTACGCCTGTTATAGTTTAAACAAATAAGGGATGACCCAAACACCCAGTAACTTATCTTGCAAGATGGCGAAAGCTTGATTTTTCTTCACAGCTCCAAAAATCCCAACCAAGATCCACCTGCAACAAGCAACCATGGGTCAGTCAGTGAACGGGTATAAATAAAAAGAAACTAGAAAAAAATAGAGTAAGGATTCATTTTTTACATTGGCATTCTAAGATGGGGGTCTGGGAGGACATGACCCTATTGCCATCCTTGCCATCGTTCCCAAACCTGCAACAACTACCCACAGTCAGAACCCTCGTAATGGTGGAAATAATTGAACAATATAAAAACATATATAGTTTCCATTGCCTTGTATGAAGTGCAGAGAGGGCTAAGGGTCGACTCTTCCTGGACGCACTCATCACTCCTTTGACTGCAAGATATAATCTAAGCGTCAGTCTCTATGAACAAAGAGCTCATGAAAAACTTATTTACAAACAATTGCAGAGTTAAAACAATTTTTCTTACTTGGTAGAAGGCAATGAAAAGATGAAGAAGGTGATTGAGTTTGAATCGCAACAACCAGAAAGCTTTGGGATTTTGACGACCATTAGAGCCGAGAAGACCTCCTATCCACCTTGGAAATCAACCAGGAGGAATTCCATTAACCATGGGTAGGTTTTACACCAAGAACATTACAAAATCACCATGGTAGGGAAGATCCTTCGCTACCAAGAGTTGCAGACTAAATAACTACAAATGAAGTGCTGAGACAAAACTATCGAGACATTAAACCCTAAACAAAAACCTTTCAATCTTGTTGTAGATATGGAAGACCGGTATTCATTCTCGAGCAAGCATTTAAGGCTAGGCTGCGTTGTCAAATCGCAGCGAGGGAATCACTTTAATTCTAAAGTGAATAAAGGTACCAAAATTTATAATCATCATAACACACGGTTGAATGCCATCATAGCATGTCAATAATTGCTATCAACCATGGTTCGACTATGGTATAAACATGTAGCCATAATATATATATTATAAACTTGTAAATCAAAACAATAATCATGTTATGTCAAACCTTGTGCTTTAGGACCAAGGTATACCTTGGGTCCTTTGAGCCTTAATACATTTAAATAATGGCATCAAGACTATACCCACAGTCTCCCAAATATTGTCATATGCACATGGAGAATCAACGCTTAATAGTTAAGGAAAGAAACAAATACCAAGACTTATCCTTAGGGCTAAGCAAGCCTTATTAAACCCATAACAAGATAAACATAAAAAGGAACACAAACATCACCTTCAAGTATGGTGGTAGCATGCCATTAACGTGGTAAACATCCACAGTTTGCGCAACCTGTCGAAGAGTAGTTTTTGTAATTATGTAAGAAACTATACAACAAGGACAAATTTACTCATGCTATAGTAACTATTTCATGCTAGGATTATAAATATGTTTTTATATAGTTATATGTGTATCAAAAAAATTATTTATTTATGGAATTTATAGGTTCATGACATTCTTGGAGATACTGATGGCACTTGTATTGTCACATAGGATTGGAATTGTCTCATCACATGTCACTTGTATGTCTTGCAGGTTTTGTTTCATCCAAATAATCCAACAGACTGCTACTGCTATATATTCCACTTCGACGGTTGATAAGGACATTGAAGATTGCTTTTTTCTTGACCAAGATATTAGATAATTTCCTAAGAAGAATGTTGTACCATTGGTGCTTCTTTTGTCGTCAACAAATCCTTACCAATCTACATTTGAGTAAGCTACCAATGTTAGCTTATTTCATTATGGGTACAAAATTCCAAAATCCATAGTTCCCTCTAGATATCTGAAGATCCTCTTAACTACAATAGTGTAAGTTTCCTTCAGAGAGGCTTGGAATCTTGCAACTTGTCCAACAACTTTCATCACATTAGGACTTGAGGTTGTTACATATAATAGACTACCAATCATTGACATATAAAGCCTTTGATCAACTTCTTTAGATTCATCTTCCTTAGCTTACAACCGATGATAATAGGAGTACTCACGGGTTTACAATATTCCATCTTGAATCTCTTTAGAATTTCCTTGATGTATTTTGTTTGAGTAATAAAAATTTCTTCAGTTCGTTGAGATATGTTAAGTACCAAGAAGAAGGTTAATTCACTGAGTAAAGACATTTCAAACTCTTTCTGCATGTCGTTAGCAAATTTTTGACTTAGTGAATCATCGTCACTTCCAAAGATGATATCATCAATATATACTTCGATGATGAGTATGCTATCATGGTCCTATTTGATGTACAAATTGTTCTCTGTACTTCCCCTCTTAAAGATTTGTTGCTGTAAGTATCTATCCAACCTGGATTGCCAAGTTGTAGGGGCTTTCTTTAGGCCATATAAATCCCTTTTGAGTCTACATACATGGTCCTCATTTCCTGAAAGTTGAAAACCTTCTGGCTGTTGATGTAGGCTTATTATTATAATTTCCCATTCCGAAAAGAAGATTTTACATCAATCTAATTCACTTTGATGTCTTTGGATCAAGAATACACCAATACCATTATGATAGCTTCCATTCTGGCTACTGTTGCAAATGTTTCTTCAAAGTCTATTCCTTCAATTTGAGCATAGACTTTACAAACCAATCAGGATTTGTTTTTGATTACTTGTCCATATTCATTCATTTTGTTTCTTAAGACCCACTTTGTTCCAATCACATTTTTTTTCTTGAGTCTAGGAATGAGTTCCCATGTTTAATTTTTCTCAATTTGGTCTAACTCTTCTTCCATTGCCTTGACACAATACACATATGTTCCGGCCTTTGCAAAATTGCTCGGTTCAATTATAGACAAGAATAAGAAGTTTACTTGCTCATTCCTTCCATATTGTCTTCTTCTAGTTCCTATCCCAACACTTTTATCACCAATAATTAGGCCTGATGGATGGTTCTTTAGATACCGGTTCTTAGGGATCTGTTGTCTGACACTTCTTCAATGCCGACTGTAATGTTCCACTCTAGTGGCCATTCGTCGATGATGTTGTACAACTCTTTGTTATTCAATTTGTATTGTGTCTCCAACCACTAACACTTTGCATCCTATCTTTCCTAAATGTGGATAACATGCAGGCCTATTTCTAATCGCGCAAGCCTCCTATACTTTGTTGTGGCCTCATTTGTGAGTCGCAGGATTTTTCTTGCCGCGTTTTATAGTACATCCAAGTACAAGTAGAACTAGATGTTGTTATCAGTTTTCGCTCCTTGTGGTTGAGCACCCATAGATTCTTGTACTATGCTCCTTTGCATATTTTGATGGCTTCAACATCCATTCCTTGATAGTACTTTGGTTCCATCCAACCCACAAGTGCAATAAGTATCAGAAACCGGGAGTAGGTAAATGATATTTTCCCCTCTTGCGCCAATATGACGTCTTCCATCAACTGGTTCAACAAAATTAATTACCAATTCATTTGAACTCCCGCTATGCATTGCTCCATGCATGCGATAAATCCCAACGTACACTAGTTTGGCTTGTTCTTTCACACAATTTTCATGGCTAGCAGCTTCACTACAATTTGAACTCCCTGGTCATTAATGGTGTCAATGACATATGCTCTCTTGTCACGTATCACATCATAATTATTCTTTAGCCTCGCCACCAACTTCTTGTCTTTGTCCTTCCCTCTGAAGTACTGGGACAGATAAAACCCTTCCTTACGCAATCCAATGATTTGTGATGTAAAAGCAATAGTGATGGGGATCTTTGCATCCAACCATATATACCCACCATGGAAACACACAAACAACTACTTTACATAGGAGTTAACCTCCATCGAGCACCCAAAATGCGGCATGTGGATGATACCCAGTAGCTCAGACCACTTCAATCCCAATGCCCATTGCGCTGGTTCTCTAGTGATGGGACCCTTGTCACCATGCGCTCTATGTTCATATGTTTTCATTGTGCATTCTGCATATGCAAGAATGTCATGATCACTGTATTGCAACCTCTACAGCTGCGAAACAATGTTCATCGTTACATGTACTCCCTTTGGTGTCACCGTCATATTGATGGTTTACTTCTGATTCTTACTGATGCGTACCACTGGTGCTCCTGGCTTCCACAATGGTACATGTTGGGCCCACTATATGCCAGTTAATTAAAACTTAACATGCAGAGTGCTAAACATAAATTGTCAACCCGAGGAAGTCTTTTATTTCAAAGCTATCGTGTAAGATCTATGCGAGCACAATTTCTACCTGACACTATTATCTATTGGTATGAAATCAAAACTCATTATAAACTAGATCACACCTTCTTGAAAAGAAAACAAAATCCAATCCTATTCGTAAATACAAAATGTAAATCTAATCACACTTCAACAAAATCAATTCTTGTGATGCAAGATCTAAATACATAAAACTGGAAGCAATGCTATGTTGGCCAACGATCTATCAAAATGAATTAACAGGAAAACAACTATGATAAATATAATGAAAGCATGAACTAAATAATAAAAACAACTATGATAAATCTAATGAATGAAAGCATGAACTAACAAATAAACAAATCTACAAAATAAAACACCTACAATCAACACTACCAACATCTGCTCAGGGAAGAGGGCCCTTCCTCCACTGAGCAGAGTTGGATCTCCACAATGAAAGTCTACAACTCTAGAATTAAGAAACTGCCAGCATGTTGTCACGTCCCCATCCCCTCCGACCGGTGAAGAGGACGCGACCCAAGATTTAACCACATGGCTAAGAGCCCATGAACATGTGCATGCATAAAATAGCTGAAACATAATGCTTAGGGAAATGCATTACAGTGAAACATGCACAGATGCCATTGTTTATCATACACAGATGCATTCATTTGTCATACACAACGGAAACACCATACATTTCTACAAGCATTCATTCAACATGTTCATTAGAATAATTAACAGTAATTATGATTGCAGAAGTAGAATAAACAAGATCACTTATCTTATGAAGAACTCATTCCGCAACCAGCTACGTCGCTGCAACGTTCCACCCAACCATAGGCCAGCGTGCTCCTTAATCTCTCAGCAACACTGCCACCCCTGAGCTGGGCATGATTCTCCAAGGAATAAGGGAACAAGCAGGCTTACACATAGCCAAGGATACACAAAACACAGCCAAGCCAACACAGTTGGGTTTATCAGGCCATCCAGGAGTTGAGAAAGACTAAATGCTAAGCTAGTGAGCTCATTGCAGAGCCAAGAACACCTACACCAGAACTAGCCTGACATATAAAACACCCACACACACCCAACACAAGGAATCAGTCCCTTCTCTGCTACATAGTCCCTCAGGCCCTGCATTCCCTTCTAGTGCTATTCAGGGGTTGTGGAGAAGAAAGCCAGCCCTCTAGCTCTGTCGGTGTGGTTTCCAACCAAAAGGTTTATCAAGAAACCCAAGCCCCCCATCCATGCTCCCAACACAGTCCGAAGACCAACCATTGCACACATGCAAGCAATCAGCTGATACAACTTAAGACAGGGAAGACGAATTTTGAGTCATTCTTGGCCCTATCGTGGCCAAAATGACTCTCAAGCGAATTTACAACAGTCCCCAAAATGTAAGGAAGACCACAACCAACACAACCAACAACGTGGGGAAAATCAGCAACCCAATCTGAACATAGAAGTCACCAAGGGACTTACACAGTCCGAGGAGGGAAAGGCAACCAAGTTCATAGCATGGGGAAGACCACAGCAACACAGATGAAAACACACAACTCCCAGCTCGCTGGGTGAGTCCAAAACATAAGGATACCTGTGCGTGAGGACAGCGAACAGAAAAATGGTTCATGTGTGAAGATGAACAGCTCCCAGCTTGTGCGTGGATGAATAGACTACAGAGAGGACGCAAATTAGATGTGCGTGAGTGTTCAGCACAGGCATGGAGAGAAGAATGTGTCCACGGGAGTGAAACCAGGTAAATCCTGCGCGTGGAGGTGAATAGAAAATTGTGAGGCCTACGTAGTGGAGAGTGCGTGAAGGTTTCTCTTGCCATTGTGAAGTCAACCCCTGTGGTGGAGTGTGCGTGTGGGTGAGGACTAACAGTCCTACCACCCCACTCCCAAAACCATAACTGCCTCAATCACCAGCAGCAATTCTCAATGGAGGTGGTTGGGTAAACAAAGAAAGGTGACACATGGATTTTTGCCCCATTGGCCAAGGTTTGACAAATTCCCCCACATCCTTATCCTTGTGAAAATCATGCCCCTTTCTCATTTTAGTTGCCGTGATCGTAGCTGGTCGGGTTCATTTAATTAATTATAGATGCATATTTACATGACGACCAACATAATATATGCCGCATGCCCCGATATACCATCGGTGACAAATTTAAATCCAAAACATAACATAACCGATCAATGGTGGGGCCTTGGCCTTTAGCTCCACACCATGATCATTTACAATATATACATCATGTCCATCTAATGCAACGAGGTCAAAACCGGGGCATTACACATGTATTATCATAATGGAATGATTACAATAGATCTGGATCAAATCCTATAGTATAACGTTGATTTATCTCTTCCCATTCTCAATGATATTGATTACATATTTATACATAAAATTCTCCTAGGGAAATGAGGAACCGAATCCCCAACTTGTGATCTGTAACAGCTGAAACACGGATGTAACTGCTAAAAACTTTGGAACCGGCCTCAACAGTAAATCTGGAAAATACCCTCTCGAAGAACTATCTGTATATCACAAACCCTGGCTTTGTTTGGTGATTTCCTCACTAGCCAAGTAAATGAGGCTGTTACAAACAAAACCCATGTCTCATATTTTTGAGATACTTTTCCATCTGCCTGCAAATTGAGACACGAATCAAGGTATACTTATCTAGAATGCATTTTTGGTTAAGGCTATAACAGCTAGCCATGAGTGTCTTGTACATGAAAAATCACTCCACAAACCATCATTAGTAAAATTATGCATAATAGTCTTCAATTCATCAAATATAAAGGAAAATAATCATTATTAATCACTTAAAACATCAATGGAAGTAGTATGTTGTTTTACGCACAGTTACAACAAATGGATGGAAAATGGAATGATAAATGGACGATAATGGGAAAAAATGGATGAAACATATGTCGATAAGTGATGGAAAAAAGGACAATTCCATGGCCCAATAGTAAATACCCCGGGATATCATCTATTGTCGACCCTTTCTGCATTGTTGAAATCTACCCTCCCGTCGTCGATGGGCCAGCTTCTACCTCTACTGCCCTTGTTGAGCTGCATGTTGATTTGATCCGTTGTGCTAGAGAGGATGGGAAATTCACACCCTTCTTCTTTTTGGGTGGTTACATGAATCCGATCTAAATTTTTGGTTTCTCTTCCACAATTGGTATGCTATGTAGCGACGATCCCTGTGTGCTGGTGCTCGAAATAATTTGTTTCATGGATACTGCTCTACTTCTCTTCTCTCCTATAATTTCCTTTGCTCTAATTCATCTTCTCAATGCACACGATGGTTTGACCCATGCCTCATGACCGATTCTTATAGCCTTCATTGCTCCCGTGCAAAAACTTTTGTCCATCATTTCGAAATACCTCAAAGATAAACCAAATCCAGTATGGATTCCACAAATATAATAGTCTGATTTATCCATATATGTGCATTTTTCCCACATGCTTCATTGTTCGTCTGGTTTAATTGTTGCATTTTTTGTCTAATTTGACCATGTCGATCTTCATTTGATATTGCTAAGCTTCCAACTGTGTTGCAATTTGATTTTCCTTTTTTGTCGACACACTTTGCTGCGGTTCTATAATATTGTTTTTTTTCATTTGTGCGGCGGTCAGTATTGGTGTTGCACTTGGCTATCCTGATAGGGCTTAAACCGACTTCCATTTACTGATTTCAGTAGTAATACTCTATCTAACTGCTATAGTTATACTGCACCTCGATTGATGATAAAATGAATAACATAGGGTCATAACCAAATGCATCTGGAGCTTACTTGGGTGCTTCATGAACTTGCTGTCGTATAGGAGAACCATATCTATGTGCTAGAAGTACTTTTCTTTTACATGGCAGTTGTGCCATCCCTTCTGTAAATCATTCACTGCTTGTTGGTCGAAACCTATGATAAACCGATCCTCCTTGAGATGCCACAACTGCGCCAACCTTTATTTAGTCGCTCCTTCGTCACTCATTCCTGTCACTACTGTTATGTGTAGGCTAGGAACAATGTACTCCATCAACATTACTGCTTCTTGCCCATAAACAAGCTTGAATGGTGTTCATCCCGTCATTCTTTTACATGTTGTCCTGTAGGCCCAATATAGTATCGCAGGGATTTTCAGATCCAAATCATTGCGATTTGCATTGCATACTTTTGTTAGCACATGTTGTAATACCTTGTTGAATGCTTTAACTGCATACTCCTAATGTGCATTGTTGGCTACCATAATCTAGCTTAGAGTATCTTTCTAGTGGTTGCGCAACCTCCATAATGTACTCCTGCAGTTCCTTCATGCACCTTTGCCAATACTCTCTCCTTCTCATGCGGCAGAACATATCGAAATAGAATTTCATCCGGCCCCATTTTGTAGAGATGTCCTACAATTAGTTGGAAATCCGTAACTATGGTGATTAATTGCTTCTTATGACTCTTGGTGAATTCCTCTGGTGCTTTTCCTACCATAAAAAAGTGAACAATTTTCTCATAATGGTCATCCACCATTCCGATTCTAAACAACTATGCATCGGGTAAACCGTCCTCGATGCTGCTGGGCTCTTTGTCTGTCTCTATCCCTGAAATATGATCAAGTCCTGCATTCAACCTCCCTGGCTTCACAATGATATAGAAATCGAACTCTTGGAATAGTAATAACCATAAAAAAATCTTCCCCCCCAACACATGCTTGTTAACCAAATACTTTAGTGCTGAGTGATCCGTAAACATTTTGAAATGTCCTCCCAACAGGTAGTGGCAGAATTTTTGTAATGCATATACCATCACCAATCATTCCCTCTCTTTCATTGTGTATTATATTTTTGCAGTAGACAATTTTTGACTTGCAAATGCGATTGGGTGTTCGATCTCTCATTCCCCTAGTTGAGCCAAAGTCACTCCTAATGCAACCGACGATGCATCAACATGGACGTGGAACTCCTTTGTCCAATACTGAAAAACTAATATTGGTGTTGTGACCATTTTCTGCTTCAGGGTATTGAGGCTTCTTTGACATTCATCGTTTCATTCGAACTTTGCATCCTTCTTCAACAATTTCTCCATCAGCACTGTGATCATTGCATATCCCCTTGTGAACTTTCGATAATATCATGTGTGACCCAACGTCTCTCTTAGTTGTTTTATTGTCGTCGGTGTTGGTAGGTTGAGAATTACCGCAATCTTGGCGGGATTTACCAACATACCTTCATTGCATACAATGTCCCAACAAAATACCGAATGGAGAACATAATATACACTTCTTTAGATTCAACGAGATCTGATGTTGTTGACATCATTCTAACATCAATCGAAGGTTCACTGTTTGGTATTCTACCAACCCATAGATGGATTAGTTGTCCATGTAGACTGTTAGGAATTTATGAATGAAGTCCTTAAATGCAGCGACAACTATCCTTGAAAAAATAACAGGTGCATTCTTGAGACCAAACGACATTACCGTGTACTAAAAACATCCCCATTCCATTACGAAAATGGTCTTGTGTCTATCCTCCTTCGCAATCCTTATCTAGTGGTAGCCTAAAAATCCATTTGTGAACGAATAAATATCTTGTTCTCCAACTCCTTCCAATACGTTGTCAATGAATGGTGTTGGGAATGGATCATAAAGACTTGCATCATTCAACTTTCTTAGGTCGACACAGATCCAAATTTATCCCATCTTTTTATCTTGTGCGACCATCATCTTGATCCATTTTGACTCTTCAACACGTTCAATAATTATAGCATCCATCATCCATTCTAATTATGCTTTGACGTGTTCCTTGTATCTCAGGTTGAATCTGTATGGTCGTTGCTTTACTGGTTTCCCATATGCCTTTAGGGGAATTTTAATTTCTCTGAAGTCAACTGAAATCCCTTTCATCTCAAAATTTTTTGTAGGAAATAAATCCCATAATTCATGCATCATGTCAGTGATATTCACCATGGTACTCTCATCCCAATAATCCCCAATATTAGTGAATTTCAGGTTCTCTGTCGTCCCAATATTTACCTTTCTTATTTCGAGCGGCTGTTTGACTTTGTTGGATGGTATTTATGGTGCTGTGATATCCCAACTTCCCTCTAATTCTGAGATGTTGATAGCTCTTGGGTCATCCTTGTCATCAAGCTCTCCTACCACATTATAGCATTATGCATTAAATGTGTTGTTGGTGTCTTCTGTGATTCCATTGGTAACTCAGTCGGAACTATTTCCAACACTTTGTTGCGGATATCCTGAAGTGAGATATGTGTGAACATATTGTCATTCACAAAGGTGAAAGTATGACTGAAGCTGACAGTTAGTTCTTCCCACGCCGTAGTTTCCCTTCGTAGTTTTTTCGAAACATACCACCTCCGTGGTACTTCATCCAACGTATGAACAAATGCGTGGACCCATTATTCCTTCGGCTTCAATACCCATGTAGTTTGGCATACAACTAGATGATCACTAGGATCGTTCCTTCCATCATATTTATTTCCTTAGTAGTGATCTACTTCCCCAATTTGAACTTCCATTAATCGGCAACATGTCAGCCAGTATCCCATCGAGGTCTTATCTGTATCCCACTATCTTGTTGGAGTAGCCTTTAGTGCTTCTTCCAATCACAATAGTTGTTGAAGCTCTAATACTTTATCCTTGAATTTGTCAATAAAACCACCCAAGTTAGGTATCCCTTCATACGTCGGCAATTCAATGGCTTTTGTTGCTACCCAACGCAGTGACTGAGTAACTCGTCCACATTTTTCTGACCAATACTTCATGTAACTAGTTCTTCCAGTTCTCTAGCGCATCGTCAGAGTTCGATGATGCATAGCTAGTACTTTCCATCCCAGCTCTCCATCCACAGTGGGGTTGATGCTGTATTCATAAATATTATAGGCATTATCCCATCCTCCCACAAATTCCTCTTTTACTGGTTCGACGTAGCTCCAACATTCACTGAGATCTAATGGGGAAATGATCTGTATGTCACGATTCTCAAAATTCATTCCTCTTTTCTTGAAATTGATAACCTCCAAATTTTCATTTGCCGAGCCAATTCCCAACAACACGGGTATAAGTTGCTTTTGTGGACTATCTCAATAACGTCGAAGTTTGCATATGTCTTTAGTCCCTCCACTTCAATAGGTAGGTGGGGTACTTTACTGATTGGTGACACCTTGGCCTTCTTTTCTAGTCGTAGTAGTATGGGAGACCAAACCAACTACGGTTTCCCATCATTTACTATGTTTCTTTGTTAGGATATTTAAGTGTGATCCTAGATCCAAGATGGTGGAATCCACATCATAATCACCAATATGGACATTTATCCTCATTTCCCTTCCTGTTTTCTTCTTATGCAAAGGATTCACTTAGTGGTCTTATCGCCCTTTCTCTTTTTGGTACAACAAGCTCACTATTTCTGCTAATCCATCTAGATCTTTTGGTAGCGACATACAAGTTTCTAGAAAATTTTGCAAAGTGCTAACCTTCCTTGATGATATCAACATAGCTATTGAATAAAACATTTGTGGCATTTCATAGACAAGTAACTTACTAGTGTTCTTGTTTAGCATGTCTCTTGTGTCGAAGAAGGTTTTTGTTTCAGAGTTTACATTGAATTGTACATTCTTTTGAGTTGCCGGTCAAACATTTATTAGTGGCCCATCAGCTCCTGTCATCGCTCCTCCTTGAGTTACCACTCCAATATTTGATGGAGAAGTTCTGGGTTCCACTGATATTTTTCCTAGAGTTGGTCCATGGTTTAGATGATGAGTCTGGTTCACATTCTGGTTTGGTTGTGGTTGCGGTTGGTTCTTGGCATGCCACTTCGTAATCAACTGTGGACACTCTTCAACATTATGATCTATGGAACTGCAATAAGTACATTGATATTGTAAATTTAGACAGTCTATCTGATAATGTCCCAATACTCTACAATTATAGCACATTACAGGTCCGTGACCTAGTCCCATAGCACCTCCATGACCAAATCCTCCATTGAGACCTTTGTAGAATCCTCCTTGAAATCCTCCTTGTGGCTGATATTGTGGTTGGTTGAACTATTGCTGCTGATTAGGCTATGGATGAGCAAACTACAGTTGAGCATACTGTGGCTGAGTATACTACAATTTCTACTGGTTATACTGCATCTGGTTGTAATGTGGTTGTTGATGAGCATACTACGGTTGCGGTCTTTCTGCTGGTCGATGTTCTTCTTCTTTCATAAAATATGTATCCATTGTTCTTTCTTGGATCAAATCATATGCTATTGAGTCTTTTTCTTCATGGCCGACCGATCGACAAAAGTTGCAAAAAACATTTGATGGCTTCAACACAATCTTTTGAAGGTATACACATTCCTCACATTGATGTCCTCTAGTCTAGAAAATCCAACACCATTGTAGTCCTCATTGACTTGGTGGATTCAGATCTCCAGCCTGTAAATATTCACGAAAGTCCGGGCATTGATCCTTATAATGTCCTTCTATCCAACATAGACTGCACCATACTTCTTTGCATACTTCTCTTCCCTTCTTGATATCATGCAATTGAATAGTAAGGTTTGATAATTGCGACTAGATCTGACTCATGCCAACCCCTTCTTCTCCAATTGGTGAAGCTTCCAACTTCATCGCGATTTCCAGAGCTTTCGTTTGGGACATAATATTCTATTGCATTAATGACATACAAATGTGTGGTACCAAAGATGAGATAAACCATTCCTTATGTTGAACATCATTCATTCCAAAGATGACCTTAGTCATCAGGGTTTTGAACCATTGATCAAAATCCCATATAGAGTCATTCATATATTGCTTTATTTCATTCAACTCGGTAATATATTGCAATTCAGATTTTCACTTTTTAAATTCCTCAATGAGTTTGGTCCTAATCTGCATCAGGGTCTTTTGAGGATGCCCTGTCGGTACTTGAACAAATTTCATGTACCAATATAATGCTTGCCCTCAAAAGGTTCTCGCTAATTGTCCTTTCTTGATATCTTCATCTTGTGCTTGTTTACTATCCATCCTGCTTCGCATAGGAACCAATACTGCTCAGGATATTCAGTCCCATTACCCTGGAACAAGGGTAGCTTCACATCGTCACCCTCCATTTTGGGTCTTCTTCCAGTATTAGTTGATCCAATACTATTACTGTTGTGCTGACACATAGGACAACCCTATGAAGAACTTGTGTTTCTTCCTCTTGAATTTAGCAGAGTGTACAGATGTGTAGGTACTTTGTTGCTTTGGGTTGGTCCTTCCTTGAACTTGGGCGTAGCCTGGTCATTTAATTCATCACTGTAGGGTCTCTTAGTCCCTTGTTGTCCCTTCTTGTTCCGATCACACCAGAACTCTCCTCAGTCCTCAACCTCTTCTCTTGTAGGAACCTGACCCCACTTTGCAGGAGACCACACTCTTCCTTGGATTCCCTCACAGTCTCATTGTAACTACCATCCATATACCCTATATCCTTCCATCCAACCCTTTCCTCTACAGTACCCACAACCTCCTCACACCATATCTTTACTCGTCAGAATACATCTTAAGTATTATCTTTTCATAGATGACCATCTTAATCCACAATTGTAATGAAAATAGAAATCTCCCCCTTGGTCCCTTAAATAATTCCCTCTCTGCATCGTTGTAGGAATTAACTATGTTGACAACAAACTCAGTGATATATTCTTTTAAAATGTTGTTTATACACACCGCTACAACTCTCAAATATTTATTGTTCACAGTTTGCAATTGTTGATTAATTTAGGGGTCCACTGAATAGGTTTTCCTCCCTGAAAATTCATCTTTTAAAAAGTAAGCTACGCCAACCACTCATACAGTACCATTGGAAGGTCAACGAAAAATATTTCATGAATATCAGAGTAAATATATCTCCCAAACCACTCTTCTGCCGTCAATTTGGTGTTTTTATTTTCTTCTTCTAGAAACTCTTGGGCCTTCTGATCAAACCAGTCATAGATCTTTGGTTTCATTGGATGCCAAAACATGTCCTCTTCTTCTTTGCAGTATGGTTCCAGAAACAAAACCATTTCTTGACACAATACCGTTAATAGGGGTTCACTCCATATATCTATCGACACCCATCGACACAACATCCCTAAACATCGGCCCATATAGGTTTTATCCTATCCAACAACACCTGTGAAGAAAAGCAGTCTCACCCGAGATGTCTGAGGGAGGCTTGCAGGAACCACATTTTTGTAGAAGGAAGAGGAATTTCGCACTATCTCTTACTCTATCGCAACGTTACTTAGAGATCCAAGGTTTACACATATAATTAATAAGATTTACTACTTATCATGATTCACAACTATTCTTAATCAAATTTAGATAAACATAGACATCACAATAACATAATTCAAATTCATTTAACCTAGAATTGCCTTAGCGAAAACATCACCATGTATTAACCCAATGGACCTTACAAGACTTCGCATCATTCAGATTCAAGCATGTAAATTCAAAGATCACACCATCATTAAGTTCACTGATTTAACAGACATGTAGATAAGAATAGGAATTTCATCATCAACATCATCCTTATATTATTTCCATAAACATCGTGCAACATACAAGCATTCTTTGGTCGAATAGCCCCATACCAGAAAATACCTTCACAGATCGACTGTCTTACAACATGACCGATCACATGATCCTTGATGATGTAATGACTCTACTCCTAATTCTACTTATAGTCTTGAGATGTTAAAAAAGGGTCCACATAGCCGAATTTCTAACTAAGTTTGACCAAAAATTCTTTACCAACTCAACCATAATGACTACACTTGTTAGTATCTTCTTCTACGCAATTGACTCTTTCTCCTATCGATGTATTCCTTGCTGATGGTGGAAGTGCACCTTGCACATCCTATCCCCTTGCCAACAACTGATCACCTCTAGAGTGAATTACTTTAGCATATGACTATATGGTTTGGGGAAATATAATATGATCATAGAATGTGACAATTCTTCTGAGTATAATATGGTATGATATATGATTATGTTAACAAATAGACCATGTGGTATAGATAAAGAGATATCTAATAAAGAGAAAGAGAATTCGAATTCCATGCAGATGAGACATTGAACTTGAATTAGTAAGATTTAGCTAAATATGAAAGCCTGCATTAGTGCCCCAGTCAAATATTTAGTTGAAATATTAATGTATGCTTTTAGTTAAGTAATCAAGTAAACCCATGCAAAAAATACAACAAAATACACTTTTGGGGGTGTTTTTGCTAACCCTGCCGCACCCCCCCCCCCCCC
>LPNX010857437.1:101993-140661 GCA_001517045.1 Pseudotsuga menziesii
CACACCCCTATAACCTAGGATGTCTGGGGTTACCAACTTACTAACTAACTTGCAGACAATCAACCATTTCAGAAATTGAAATAGAAATAGGAAGAAAACTGAGCATACCTTATTTATGATGGTCGATCCTATCTTTTTTTCTTCTCTTGAACTTGCTTCCACAAATTTCAGGGTATTTCCAATCACCTGTAAAGAACAATATCTTCCTGCAATATCTTATATATTATATCAATGGTTAATGAAATAACATATTCATAATAGACAATGAGATAATTCATAAATCACAATATAAAAGAGTGCACATGACACAATATTGAAAGAAGAACTTTCTTTATTGATAAACAAATCGGATGAGATTACAACCCAACATTTGAGACAAGGACTCCTCTGCAAACCAAGGACACTGAGTTTTGTTGCTCAAAGATGTCTAAAGGCATACCACAAACATAACTTTGCTCTATCAATTATGATTATTTAGCCTCAACCCTTACCCTTTATTTATACATGAGGAAAAAGAGAGGGTTTGAAGATTGAGATGGTTTAGGAAGTTAAGATAGTTATGATTAAGGGCCCAACTGTCCTCAACTAACCATGTTTATATTTTTTAACTTTAAAATAAGGCATACATGACTATTGATATAGGCAAGTCACATATGATACACGACTTGCTTTAAGGAATACCACGGGTGCAATTCATACGCGAGTTGCAATGCACATACTCGCATATGATATGCAGGTTTCTATGAAAATAGTCATGTATTCAACCCTAATGTCCAAACAAAAATATATTCAGATGGTAAGGTGATGTTGTATCAAAGGTCATGCATGTCTATAGTGTTTAGGATACTTCAATCCAAGTTTCCTTTTGTGTTTTGACACATTGGGTGTCAGTACTCGGACAGAGAAGTGCCATTTTAAATGATAATAGATGCCCCCTAATGTGTGAGGTCAGAGGGAAGCAATGGCCGAAATACATTACAATATTTTAATCTTGGAGAACTCTTTTACCAAGGTAACTGACGAGATACTTGAAACAAATACATATCAAAGTCATAAAAAAAATGATATATGAGGATGCCATGTTCAATATAGTGGAACACTGTCTCCTTTACAATATTTGATTACATCATATGATACGGGTAACGATACCATCTACATTACCAAGGTGGATCGAAGCCACAATATACAATGATGAGTCTTCAAAATATGGAAGTTGTGTAGTTGAACATAACACAATCTTGCACAACTTAGGTTATAAAGGTGAACCTAAGGTCTTCGTCGAAATCCAAAGGAACCAATACAATCCCTCCCATGTGAATAGATGTGTTGAAGTCGAACATGGAAGGAACTCAACAGAATGTTAGAAATGAGTGATACGTACAACTGAAGCAAAGGAATTCATCAATAATGGTAGTGAAACCTAAGGTACCATCGTAAAAAATCTAGGCCTTCGTCTTCAGGAGATGCTGATGAGAAACTGTAATGTGATGAGGAAGGAAATGAATCCTCCAACGGAGATCACAAGAGTGACAAGGAACTGGATATGGAAAGGTAGACACAAGTAACTTCAGATTGAATAATGATGGAATCAAGATAATAATTAGATGAAGGTACAGATACTTGAACAATGAGCACAACAAAAAGATGACCCACGACAACTTTTTACTTGCAGATAATACAACTAGACTTATTTTTCATGTAGGAGACATGATCAGATTCCCCATGTATAAAGGACAAGTGGAGGAGTAAAAACTCGAAGTGATAGCTGAGATGAAAGTGTAAATTAAAACATGAGTATGGAAAAGTTTAGAGAGTGATTTGTTCAAGGAGGAAATGATGCCACTGTTTATAACCCAAAGAGAGTAATTCTTCCTTATCTTTCATGTTAAATTTTAATGATTCCAAGAAAGTCAGCTCAAGTCTCTCTTCATTTTTTACAAGCTTGAAGAGGGTAGAAAATAATGCTTGATGATGTCACTGATTCATGGATTTTACGAGCCCGAACTAGTACATGCTCGTTGGTGTTTTCATGTTTTGAGAGTATGAAAATTTCGAAGAAGACTGTAGGGGGGGTGTTTTTTCGCACAATTTAGTCTCTTGAGGTCGAAAAATTATAAAACAATCCACATAATAACTCTCTTAGCTCTTGGAGGACTAAGGTATACCTTTTTTGTACTTAGTCGGCAAGGTCCGAAAAAGAAGTAAACTAATACCAGACCGACGTACCTTCAGAAGCGGAAGGTATCCTGATTTTAACGAATGTGAAGGAAGGAAAGATCACTCAGAAAGATCCATTTTATTATGAGAAATGGGGCTTACAACAGTAAACTCGATGCTTTTTTCTTTAGGTTTTGCGAGCATGACAAAGACATAAAGTACGCTCAGAATATTTTTCATGTTTAGGTCCAGAGCATGAAAAAGAGAAAACTAAGCTCATACAAGGTCTTCCTTTTCTGTAAGTTTAGTCTCTCAGGTCTTGAAAAGTGATAAAACTATACTTGAGAATACTCTTCTCAATTCCAAAGAAAAGGGAGTGCTCATTTTTCATAAATATTCCACATGGTTCGAAAAAACAATAAATTACCACCAATGTGGATGCCCATTCACTTATTCTTAACAATTTTGAATGAACATGTTTACTCAATAGTCAAGTCTATTTTGAGGAGTCAGACCGAGGCCAAAAGAAACTCCATAAGTGTGGAGAGCCTTACAACAAGGATAGCTTGTAAAAGATACAAAATGAGGCTCATTTTGTCATGAAAAACTACTAAGAAGGCTCCCATAAACCTAGCACAAATGAGGCATGGGTAGCAAAAAGACAATAAAGTGTTCTAAACTAGAATACCCATGAAGAGGAGGCCCTATCCACGGAGGAACAATGGTGTAGACGAGGTAAAAATGGTTTAACACCATAGTCCGTGGTCAAAGAGGTAATCCTAGGGTTAAAAACATATAAGGTATAAATGCAAAAGTACATATTGAGGACCAAATCCTACCCTATATGAGCAGATAACAACTTAAAGATCTCTAACTTGTTGCACTTAGTGAAAAGTTATGGTATTAGTCCATTTATAAAAAAATTGATTTTTAAACTATAGAGCATGGGTCCAAAAATTTGAAAATTTTCTATAAATAGTTCAAAAACAAAAATAAAACATATTGTTTAACAATTTATCCAATTTGGAAAGTTTTTAGCTTTGACTTCAATTGCTCATCAGGATAAACTAATGAACCAAATCGACATCCGTCAGTTGGAGGTTGGTAGACTCTCCCTTCTTCTTTTCATCCATTCTAATTTTTATTTTTGTGAAAAAATGTATGGTTTTGTGCCATCCTAAGAAGGGCCACATGGCATACGCGGGTATGCTACTATAACAGTTGTGTAGACGCGTTTAATACATGAATTACTCTAAAGAAACCCGTGTATAATAGGTGACGTGCTTAAATAATAGTCGCATATGCTACGTGACCTAGAAAAACTTATAAATTGACCAAAATTAAAAGAAACCAAGGGATTATAATGGTTAATAATGGTCAGTGGGAAGGTAAACAATGGTTCTAGAATGGAGGGAAAGAGAGCACGAAGACATGGATCGAGAAGATCTACGAGATGCCCCAACTTTACAAGCCTTACAACAATGTGGTTTGTTGAAGTTATACTACACTTCCAGCATGAGGGCCAATGTCCACTTACTAGAGAAATTGATCAGCTACTGGGATCATGACCTTGGTGCCTTTGATATTCAAGGAGAGATTTTGGAGGTCACAGTAGAGGACATGTATTTTATTATAGGGATGTCCCATAGAGGTATGCCTGTGAACCTCGAGGGTACAAGTAGGGGTAGTGAGCCTATGAGTATCTAGGACTATATCGACACTTACTGCCCACCAGACACGTAGAAGAAGGGAACATGTATCCCTATTGTACACATTAGGAGATTTCCATTACAGGTAGTGGTAAGCACTGTGGTAATAATTGTTGGATCTTCTGCGTTGCATCTAGCTACTCGGACACAAATGCAGATTGCGGTAGAGTGAATGCAAGGTATAGTATTTTACTAGTGCTCTAGTATGATCCTGATTATGAGGAAAGAACCCTTTGACTGCAAAAGAGGGCGTAGGAATAACTTTATATACTCAAGTATTTTAATGGAATTTTTCTTTGAGAGAGTGTTTTCTATTAGCCCCACAATAGCACTACCAACACCTTCCCCTCGACAGCCTAGACTTACCAGATGGGGGGAGGTGTTTCTCCATTAGGGTAGTGGAAGATCTGTCTAGAGTGTCTATGATGATGATTTCTATTTGTGGTGGGAGCGGAAAGTACCAAATCTCAAGTAGTTCCCATATGCCGGAATGGACTTCCAAGGAGATAACGATCTTGTCCTCCCACTAGGGGAAGCATGGGGAGAGCTAGCTATTTTTCTTTTTATGTTTTTTGATTTTTATGAGTTTTAATCATAAAGTTATATACATATGTATAAGAGTTTTAATCCATTTTCAAATATTTCAAAATGTAGATATTGGACCTATACGCCTCGATGGGCACCCTAGGATGTTTGTGTGACCTACATATGGTGGGGACCAGAGTATACTTAGATTTATTGAGGGGAAGCTGGCCAGGGTAACCCAAGGGGTCCCTACCATACGTATAGAGCATATTCCCATTGTGATGCAAGAGTTTGTAGTAGGGATTCTGCCTACATGGATACGCCTACCGAGGAGGGTAGCCAAGGCCTTTATACATTACAGGGTGTTACCACCTAAGTTGTACTTAGTGGTTTTTTATCAAGTGAGCCTGGTGAACCGGACAAGGATAACTTGTTTGGACTTCAGAAGACCTTCAGTCTTGTTTCCGGGAAACTTTGTTGTACTATATCACATGTTCATACCCCCTCGAGGGAGTTGTAATAAATGTTCTAGCATGATAGTGTCTGCAAAAGACTCGATCTATTAGAATTTATTTGTCAATCCGATAAGCCCAGGGTGTTTTTTCCCTTGGTTATTATTGGTTGTTGAATAGACGACTGATAATTTCTAAGTTTTTCCCTCAATACCTCCAAAGTTGGGGTGGTCGGCTTGGCATTTAGGCCTATTGAGGTTATTAGAGTCTATGTGTCAATGTATAAACATGCTAGGCATTATGGTTGAGTCACATGAAACATGTCTAAGTCCCCCTAGGTTTTTTAAATTTTAAATTTTTTTAATTTTTAAGTGTTTTTTTTATTAATATTTATTTTTTCCAAAACTTAGGCTATTTTTTAATAGTTTAATTGGAAAAATGTGTTTTGTAATGAAAGTGGGCTCGGAAGTCAGATTCAGTTATGTAGGTGCTCATTTTCAAGCTAAGAGCACCCAGTAAACCTATAGACCCACTATTTCCTAGTTTTGAGTGATTTTCCATCACTCAAGTCAGAAAACCCCAAAAAATCAATTATTGATTATTTTAATTAATAAATTGATGAATAATGGAGCAAATTCAAAATCCTAGATCAGTGGATTCTCAATCGATTTGATTGAAATCAGTCAGATCTACACCAGATTGACTGGATCTGACAAATCCTTGACTGAAGGAGGCGATCTGGACAGATCCAAAGTTGAACTTTAGCCTCCTTTATGGGGAATTGTGCCCTCTCTCTCTCTCCTCCACATGTGTGGGCTCTCCTGGAAGCTCTGTGGATTGATGTGTTAGTCTGTGGGTTGATGTGTCAGCTCAATCAGCCCCTCGATTGACAAGTAGGCTCAATGGAATCTTAGTTCAGCTTTAGATCAGGCATTGATGGACTCTCCTTCAGCTGCACTGGTCTATCTCCTTGGGATTTGCGCCCCCTGGGCTGGATCTCCTATTTTTTGTATAAATAAAGCTAATATCACCTCTTCCAAGCTATTTAGAACTGTTATTGAGGTGTTGTTTCTCTTTTACTGTGTTATTGTTTATTATTTTGGAATAAAGAAGCTTTGGAGGCAAGATCTATGGTGTAATGCTCTTCATTTGTGGATGGTGATTGTCAAATGCTTATGAGGTATAATTTGTGTTATTTATCATTGCTTTTGCTGGTTAATTGTTGGCCTTGAAGGAGAGAGCTCCCTACTGTTAGGGTAAGAGTTTATTCTATTTTTATTTATGCTCTTACTGTTTGCTTGTTTCAGATCTATTGGAGTTGCATGTATTTTAAGTTTAATTGCATGCTTTCCAATTACCTTTTCCAGTAGCACCTATGCTTTAACCATATGTTTGTGCAAGGATTTCTAAGTTGCAGGTGATCTCGCTTATAGAAGAGGTTGATATGGTTTGCATATTCCTCTTATTCAAGATCTTTTGAATGACATAGTCCCTCGGTGTTCCACCAAAGCAGACTCCAAAGCCCAACATTCCCAACCTTCCAGCACTCTTTCTCTCTCTTTCTCCTTCAAAAAATCAATTTTTTCACCTGGTTACTGTGTTCGAAAGCTTTGTTATAATTTAGATCTACCATTTTAAAGTAAAAATGACATATATCTACTATTTCAAAGCTCATATTCTAGATCTCATTTCTGAAAATTATCATTAAGCATTCTAGATCTAGCATAAGGAAATCGTCCGTTTTGCATGGGAAGTTAAAGAAAATCCGTAGGTTGCATGCTATAGATTTCCTTTTCTATTTTAAAAAGATCAAATCCAACAATCAATGCATATTTCATTGGCTGCACAAACATCAAGCCAAGATCCCAAGGAAAGATTGCTTTCCTTGGTTCCTTTTTCACATGTTTAGCTAGTTTTAACTTAGTTTTTTCTGAGTTAAGGTAGGCTGACCCAAAGGTACTCTTAAAGTGATTTTGGGCATATTTTATTCTAACATGCTTGCTGGTTTTTAGTATGTGTAATAGAAAAGAAAATAATCTGCCGTGTGAAAGTGGCCTCGGGAGCGTTCAAATCCCCCTAGGGGTCTCCCCTTTGACTGAAATTTAAAATTTTTGGAAAGTTGTAAGATCTTGGTTACATCCTGTATAAAGACCAAGAGGTTTTTGATATTTCAGTTTTCTGATATTGTAACCAATAATAATAAAAGGAAATATTTTTTGAGTAGGCTCTTTCGAGCCCGCTCCCCATCCCCCGAGGGGGGGATCTGCGTCTGTTTCACTTTTTTGAATTTTTCCATTTTTTGTGCTCTAGTTTAGTACTGACATGCAGGATTGTATAATTTGATATAATTTTTCATTATTCCATATTTTAATTTCAAAAGTAATCATACTACTTACCCCATGACTTCTCGATTGATTCGTAAAGGGAAAGAGATGCATGGTAGGTCTAATTAGAAAACCGGTGTTGTGTATCTTTGATTCCATTTTCATTAATTGTTTTGTTAGTAATAATAAAATCAACCCCTCCTTGATTCTGCGATTGAGGTCCACTTGGACTGAAAGAGGTTCCTGGAGGGTTTTCTTTTTAACAAGAACACCTGTTTTAAAATTTATTAAAAATAACAAAGACTCTAGTGTGTATGCTCTGTACTTGGCTTCGGTTCATCCAATCAGTCAAGCTACATAAAAATCACTTGAGTGACTAGAATAATTAGGATTCACTCTTCACAAATTGACAAACCATCAGGCGAAAATCCAACGCCTCGATCAAACCATTATGGTGGCAAAATACCCAAAGGAAGTGGGAACTCTTGAAAAGTGACCTCGGGGTGCCGATCTCTGTTAACACCTTTGGGTGCATTATGAACAACAGTCTCAGAGACTACATTCAGCCCACATATTCCTTGCGGGTAGCCGTGACGATTTAGTTTTGGACATACTTCAAGTACCTCTTGGGTATATCTGGAGTCCCCTCGCCTAAGTTAAATTACTCATCTTCTTACATTAATTTAAAATTAATCAAGATACAATTGCACAACATTCATTCCAACACTTGCAAGCACTCTTAATTGTTTTTCGACTCTATTTTCAAGGCACTGGTCAACTGTTTATTTATTTCAATCTATATGTGATTGGGTGTCATTTTCATGCTTACTTGTGATTATCTCATCACGTTATTTGTTATTTACAATTGTTAAATCGAAACTCCTAAAAACCTTACTCTTTAATACCATTATCATACTAAATAATTTTGCCTTAGTAACTTAATATGGTCCACCCCCCTTGGCTTCGTTAGGAGTTGAGCCTAAATGGAGGAGTCAAGAACAAGGTGACAACCTTGACTTGAGACTTGCCCCCAAGGACACACCGAGTGGCTTGAATATTTCTGCTACGTAACCCAGGTGTGTGAAAGGTGGCAACACAGGGAGGCCGAGGAGGTAGCCGCAACCAAGGAGGATGAGGAGTAGGCTTAGATCTATAGGCATATTTATGGATTACGATCCTATTTTTTGTATATTTATACAGTTATGATAGGATCTTTGGATTAAGACTCAATCTATCTATGGACAATTTTTTACACACACACACACATATATGTATATTTCTTGGTTATTTACAGGTGTTTCAAATGTATCTGTTATGTTTATTTTACAAAATGTGTGTTAAGTGCCAATCTAGAATGTAGTTCGCATAAGCATCAATGATTGTATTTTTATTTCTTGGAATGTGATTAAATGAAATATATTCAAAATTTATTTCAAGTAATCTAACCTGCAAAAAAAGATGTAACAAAGTAGGGTTTCGTACCTGATAATCTCCATTGAGTTGGGAAACCACGAGTTGAGATTCAATTCTGACTTCTAAATGGGTAATTCCATGTGATGCAACATCCCATAAAAACTCAATAACAACCCTATACTGGGCCACATTATTAGTAGCAAGACCTAAGAAAGTGCCTCTAGAGGAAATTAGCTGTCTTGAGGGTGAATATATGACCCATGCGGATGAAGCCAGGTTACAGGTATGGTGTCTAGCACCATCCGCAAAACGTATGAACCACTTGGCTGACATCTTTAACAACCAACATATTAAATCAGAAACACTAACCAAATAACTATTGTACATAAAAATACAAGAACAAGCACCATGCCTAGATGTAGTACTTCTTCAGGTAGATCCCATTTCTAGGATCAAGAAACTTATTCCCATCAAAATCAGTTAAATCATAGGCTCATTTCTTCAAGACGTTTGACACAACATAGGGACCTAACCACATAGACTAGAATTTTCCTGCCCCCAGTGGTTCTTTATCTTGATCCAAGAGCAAGACAAGTTCCCCTTCAGAGAAAACTCTTGGCTTAATCATTTTGTTGTATTGGTTTTTTACCCTATTCTTATGAGCTTCATTTACTGTCAACGCATCTTTGCCTCGTTCATCTAGATTTTCAAAGTGTAGCAAATGTTCTTCTAATTCCGTCGTGTCAGGGATTACATGAAGATCTATCTTAAGAGATGTGATTTCGCATTCAACCAGAGTGACTACCTCCACCCCATGAATGAGTTGGAAGGTGAAAAACCTGTAGTAGTCTTGACATTAGTCTGGTACGCCCAAAGTGTAGGATATAGCATGATGTGCCAATTTGATCGGCTTGCATTAATGGTACACTTCATAATGGTCTTCAAGGTCTTATTTACTGCCTCTACTTAGCCATTCAATTGCAAGTAGAAGGAAGATGAGTGATCTTTCTTGAACCCTAGCATAGTAGTCAGCTCGGTCATCTTACTATTATGAAATTGACTGCCATGGTCAGTGACAATCTCCTTTGGAATACCAAAACGAGTAATGATCTGATTAAACACGAAGTAAGCTGTCGTTTCACTGTCTGCTTTGAAGGTAGGAATTTCCTTTGCCTACTTGGTAAAGTAATAAACAACGATAATGATATATTTGTGCCCCCAACTGAAACTAGATTGCACGTCACGTAATCCACCCCCCACTTAGTGAAGCATCCCACTGCAATGATGAGAAACAATGGAGAAGGATGTGACCACATTTTCCTGGGGTAGAGCTGACACAGATGAAAACGCTTCACAACCTCCACACAATCTTTAAAGATTGTGGGCCAGAAATAACCGGCATGCAAAATATTCTAGGCAGTTTCTAACCCAGATAAATGAACCCCACACGCTCTGCTATGGGAATCATTTAGGACATGCTCAGCCTCCTCATGGGTGAGGCACCGACAAAAAACATAATCTACCCCTTTACAATATAAAGTATCAACGATGATCAGGTAGTTTTTTGCATTGATACGCAATTTACGTCGCTCTTCCCTCAAGAAGGACGCAGGACACTTCAAAGTCTAGAGATATATAAGGATATCTCCATACCAGAGATCAGAGGTGGAAATCATAAAGATATACTCATTTGGGAACGAGTCATCTTCAACCACTACATTCTCTTCTGTAGGAAATTCTGAGATAAGCTCTGCAAAAACTAACGAATTTTTGGATTTAGCAGACTAAAAATCCAAGTCAAACTCTTGGAGAATGACTATCCATTTGTTGAATTCACCCCCAAATATGCGTCGAGACAAAACATATTGAAAAGGATTTACATTCGCCACCATTGTGGTTTTCCTCAGTAAAATGTAGTGACACAGCCTCTGAACATCATAAACAATTTCTAATGCTAACTTCTCGATGTGGGAGTATCTAAGTTCGGGACCACCTAATGCACGACTGAGATAATAGACAACATGTTCTCGGAGCTTGTTGTTCTCCTGAACCAATACTACGCCAAAGGTCAACTCTGTTGTAGCCATATACAATATAAAGTATTTAGAGTAATCTGGAGGACATAATAAAGGAGCCGACAACAAATCCTTTTTCAATGCCTTGAATACAAGTTGTGTAATTTCATCCCATACAAATGGATTGTCCTGCTTGAGCAAGCGCATGGAACTCTTAGTTATCTTGGCGTAGTTAACTATAAAACATCAAAGGTAATTATATTTCCTTTGCAGGATCTGAAGTTTCCTGATAGAATGAGGAGGAAACATATTTACAATAGCCTCAACTTTCAAAGGATCCACATGAATTCCTTTATTTTACAAGATAAACCCGAGTAGTCTCCAGAAATCAATGCAGAAAACAAACTTGTGGGGATTCAAGCGTATTTTGTAATGTCTACATCGTTAAAAAATTAAGTGAAGGTGATCTGGATGGTCCCCCCTCTTATAAGAATGGGAAAGCAGATCATCTAGATATGGCTTGACAATATTCTTAATGTCGTGGAAGGAAAAATTCATTGCCCGCTGAAAGGTAGCCCTGACATTTTTCAAACCAAAGGGAATTTTCTTGTACGCGAAGGTACCCCATGGAAAAATAAAAGCCATTTTGTGTTGGTCTTCCGGCATAATTTGGATTTGATTGTATCTGGAAAAACCATCCATAAACAAAATAACTTCACTACCCACACAAGCATCAATTATTTGATCTATAAAGGGTGTGGGGTAGTTGTCCTTGGGACACACTTTATTTAGGTAATGAAAGTCAGTGCACACACTTATTGTCCCTTGTTTCTTGTCAACATGAATGGGATTGGATACCCATTATGTCAGAGCAATCGGGTAAATAAACCCAGATTTCAGCAACTTTTTCACTTCATCCTTAATGGGTGTCGCTTTACACAGATTAATAGGTTGAAGCTTTTGTCGAACCGATTTAGCATCAGGTTAGGTTCAGATTTCATTATATACAATCGATTGATCAATGCCTAGAATCTCCTCATATGACCAGGAAAACATGTCACAAAATTCCTTAAATAAGGCAGCATATATAGCAATCTCCTCTGGAGAGCAGTTTACACCGATATGCACATTTTCGATGACATCAAGGTTTGCAGATATGTTGATAGGAATGGTAATAGATATATTTTCCATATTCCCCTCAGCAAATATTCCCTGCTTTGGCAAAGGACTAATCGGTAAATCAACATCTTCTACCAGTCTCACATGGAACTCTTGGTTTTCAATTCTACTCAGCTCTAGAAGGAACTAGGATTTGTGGTGAAGATATTCACAAATATTATCTCGCCCACTCATAGCGTCCAAAATGGCTTCATCCAAAGTAAAAACCATGTCTAAGCATTCATACAAATATAAAGAGTTCTTTTCCCAAGCAGGTAGATAAGCTTCTTTTGACTCCTATGAGACTGTAGAAGGAGTCGCGATAGAATCGACAGTGGTTTCAGCAATAGCTTGATAAGCCACCTCCACTGTAGATAAGGGAACCTAAGGTTCATGATGGGAAGGAAGGATCCAAGGATCATTTCTATCGACAACCATTGCGATAGACTTCCCTACACTCGTAGAACCTAGATAGTTTATCGGGGCTAGGATATCAAATGTGTCCATCAACGATGAATACATTCCAACCCTCAAGCTCTCATTAGCCAGTTTAGTCTGATCAATCAAAGGTACAATGGAATTATTAGTTTCCAACCGACCCTTTTGAGTGAAATTGAGTTGGTCAACAGCAACCAACTTCCCTTCGTGTGGAAAAACCACCACTCAAAGAATGACCGAGCCAATCAGACACATGGCATAAGTCCAGCTTCTCCCTAAAAGCAAGCTATAATCCAAAGGAGCATCAATCACCTCTACTTCAACAACCACTGCTTTCCCTGCCAACTTAATCTCAAAAGCTGGTAGGATATCATGCGGACAGAAAGACCTTCCATCGAAAGCAGTAAGTAAGGTGTATGATAGAACTAGCTTTCGGGAACCTAAAACCTTCTAGCAAGATATTGACATTACACATGTGGAATCACCTTCGTCAACAACTGTGCATCCAATGGTTTTGTTGCCATGAACAACATCTACTGACAAAGCCACATGATACGGTAAGAAAATATTAACATATGACAAATTAAACTTCACCATCAGGATCGACGAATCCATGCTACCTAAAGATGCTAAGAGGGCATCTATCTAAGCAGGACAACTCTGTAACACTTCCAATGCTGACATTGCACAAGGAGTTTGGGACAAATCTTCCACCATAGAGTTATTAGAGTTAGGATTATGAAAGGATTTTTTAAAGACACCTTTCAGTATATTAGGCATTGGATCAGATGGGTTTCTCAATGGTGAGAGGGTTAGAGGTTTCACGAACAATATTACCCTTTTCTGGAGCCTCCGATTCATAATTTTTATTTTTTGTCTAGAGTAAGGCACTAGATTGTACCATATTTATATAGTTCTAATCAAGGGGATCACTAGGACTTCCCTGACTACATTAGAAGCAGAGGCTACATTCTGTCCTTGAGGAAATGGATCCTTTAGGACAACCAGTTGTTGATTTTTAAGCAACTTCTGAGCTTGATCCATGAGAGGGCATTGATGAGTCAACTGGTCTCCCTGTCACAACTTACAGGGAAAATTAACATTCTTCTTATCTTTATTACCCCCATTGGCATTATTCATGGGTTTCTTCTTGTTTTTATTATCCTTTCCCTTCTTCCCTTTCTTCTTTTTCCCACCAGGCTGCTGATTGCCCTTCTGAGAAGTCCATGCAAAAACAATTTCACTTTGAGGTGAGGGGGTGGAATCCTTTGCTGCCTCCACTATAGATTGTTTCACTGACAACTCATGGAGTTGCTTAGATAGTGATTCTAGAGTGGGAGAACTTACTGAACCAACCACACCATCACCATGGGGTCCAGGATTGGGTTTCTTGGCACTATTGGCGGACCTCGGTGCCTCAGGTATGATTTCATACAATATCCCATACTGAACATAAATAAAATCTAACTGCTACGCCCTGAGGTTAGCCTCTTCTTCTGTATTCACCCTTGAAGTGGATACATCCTTAGATATATAAGGGAGTAAAGATTTTAAGAACCATTATAATAAGAACTTAGGAGGTATGGTGGATTTGATAAGCCTCTTCCTTATTCTCCACTCTTGGATGTGATCTAAGATGTGTGTGCCTTTGTTTTGTCTAAAAGTGGACAACAAATTTCTGCTGACATCATACCATGACAGGAAGCTAGAAGTGATTAAGGAACACAGTTGCTAAGTCCAAAAGACTCTCATATGCAGTAGAGGGAAGTTGAATGTACCATTTTGTTGTAACATGAGTCAAGGTCCTTTGGAAAAGCCTCAATTGAACGGAGTCATCGTTCAGTGAGTTTGAAGAGCACCATAGGTGAAAAGTGGTTATATGGGAACTTGGATTTGCACCAGATTTTACTTGAAACTTAGGAATGCCTGAAGGTAACTTAATAGGAACAGGTGGACATGTGGCACTGTGCCACACCGGGTCGTTCATCAACTTTTACAAGTTTGAAAAGTTTAAAGTTGACAGGAAGGGAAGTTTAGGTCTAACCAGAGCTTGAAAAACATGAGTTTGGGATGTAGAAGGACCTACCCCCTGGTTCCCAAACAAAAAGCTGGGGTTTACCCCAGCCACTGGTTGTGAAGTAGTTGGACTACATTGAAAAGGATTCCACCCATAAGCTAGTGGATTACTTGTGTATAGTGCATTATAAGTGGTTTGAGCTGCCCCATATGAAATTGGAGTCTGAAATACAGTAGTAGTTATCCCTCCACTAAAAAGCGAAAAAGGGAGAGCTCATGAAAGGGGTTGAAATCGGTGTCTAAAAACATTGGCCAAAAGTGCTTGTGTTTCCAAACTATATGCTCACATATGCAGGTGTAGGACCTACATAAGGAGTGGATGGGTGAATGTGTCCCCCATTTCACGAGAAACCATGGACAAGGAGGATCCACTTGGACCACTCTGAGAAGTATGCATGAAGGAGGGGGAAGCAAAAGGTGCACTGGGAATCCCTTTTCAGTCTGGGATCGGGTACATAGGGTACTCCCAAAATACCAAACACCTTGAGCAACCGCTTCACACAAATAGATCACAGATCAACAAACTGATGTTTGTCACGTGGTTAAAACCATCGAGAGGGAAACAGTCGATGGCCCCAGCCAAATAGCTACTTGGAGCAATTTATTATGCAAAAGAAAGAAAGTTACATGAGATTCTCATAATCGATCAACTAGCCAAGGACCCTCCATGCTCTTTAAATAGAGATCATGGACCAAGCGGGTGTTAAGCCACAGATCAATGGTAGGTATGATCTAAGAAAAGTTGAACCATCGAATCACTCTATGTCTAGAACATATCGTGACCGTCGGATTATAATATTTACAAATGCATACTAATGCATACTAAAGAAACACACTTTTACCTAATGAATATATTACACAAGTTAATCTTGGAAATCATCCACTCCGATGTATGCGGTACAATGTCATCAAGTTCACTAAGCGGGTATGTATACTATGTTTCTTTTATTGATAACTTTTCTAGGAAGACATGGATTTAATTCATGAAGAACAAAGATGAAGTATTGAGCAAGTTCAAGGAATTCAAATCCTTGGTCGAGAATCACACATAAAAGAGGATCAAAACCTTTCGATAAGATAATGGTGGAGAATTCACATCAAATGAATTCAAAGAGTTATGCAAAGACTTAGGGATTAAGAGGGAGTTGTCCACTCCATATAATCCACAACAGAATGGGATTGTAGAAAGGAAGAATAGAACTATCATGGAAGCTGCAAGAGCAATGCTTCATGATCAAGATCTTCCTATGCATCTATGGGCAGAAGCTGCCAAAACAGCTGTGTATGTACAGAACCGTACTCCACACAGAGTACTCAAGAACAAGACACCCGAAGAAGTCCTTTCTGACAAGAAACCAGAAGTCAACCATTTCAGAATATTCGTCTGTCCAGTATACATACACATTCAAAAAGAGAAGAGGACAAATTAGATCCTTCAGGAAAGAAGGGTATATTTGTGGGATACTCTGAAAGCTCAAAGGATTACATAATATACTTCCTAGGATTCAAGAAGATCGACATCAGTAGGGATGTGACATTTGATGAAGACTTAGCCTACAAAAAATCCAGAAAGAGACTTGCTGAAGAACTTGAAGAAATAGAAGCACCCAGGATTCATGATACAACCATGAATGAATAAACTCAAGAAGAAGATCGAGAATTTGAAGAACCTCAAGAACATGTAGATACACCTCAAGAGAAGAATCCTCACAAGAGGAAATTTGCTTGGGTACGAGAAGCTATACAAGGTGCGGAAAGGTATGGGGATCCAGAAGAGATCCACAGAGAAAGAAAGAGGACTAGATCTTGCTCCAGATATGTAGCTTTATTATGTGATTTCATCGATAAAGAACCTTCCAATTATGAAGAAGCGGCAGAACAAAAAGAATGGAAGGATGCTATGATCGAAGAGTATCAATCAATCATGAAGAACGATGTTTGGGATGTTGTCCCAAGACCAGAAGGGAAGTCTATCGTAACTTCCAAATGGATCTACAAGATCAAGAATGCTGCAGATGGTAGCATTGAAAAATATAAAGCAAGATTTGTTGCTCGTGGTTTCTCCCAGAAAGAAGGAATAGATTATGAAGAAACTTTTGCACCTGTAGCTAGATATACTTCCATCATATCAGTACTTTCTCTGGCTACAGTGATGAAATAGAAGATACACCAAATGGATGTCAAGACTGATTTCTTGAATGGTGTTGTAGAAGAAGAAGTGTATGTGGAGCAACCACTCAGTTTTGAGACACATGACAAGGAGTCTCATGTATGTAGATTGAAAAAATCCCTATATGGTTTGAAATAGGCACCCAGGACATGGTACGGTAGAATTGATAGCTTTCTATCTAGTTTGGGCTTTACCAAGAGTAAAGTAGATTCCAATCTTTACTACAAGGTTGAAGATGGAAACCTAGTGATGCTCCTACTGTATGTAGATGATGTGTTTGTAACATGTATGGATGGGTTGATTGCTGATATGAAGAGGAAGCTTGGTGCTGAGTTTGAAATGAAGGACTTGGGTATGATGCATTATTTTCTAGGCATGGAGGTGTGGCAGAATGCGGATGGAATCTCCCTTGGAAAAGGAAAGTATGCAGTAGAGATCCTGAAGAGGTTTGGGATGATGGAATGCAAGGCCATGACCACACCTATGGCATCGAACCTGAAGCTATTGAGTGATGCTTCATCAGAAGTGGTTGATACTACGATGTATTGTCAGATGATTGGGTCCTTGATGTACTTGACGAACATGAGACATGATATTTGCTTTGCTGTGAACACCTTGAGCCAGTTCCTAACAGATTCGAGACATGTTCACTTGATTGCTGCAAAGCATATTCTGAGGTACCTGGGGGGTACAATTGATTATGGGCTCAAGTATGAGGAAAATCTAAAGATTAACCTGGAGGGTTATGTTGATTCAGATGGGCAGGCAGTGCCATTGATAGGAAGTGCACTTTAGGGTGTTGCTTCAGTATGGGATCATGTGTGATCTCTTGGTTTAGCAGTAAGCAATCCTGTGTGGCACTGAGTATAGCTGAAGCAGAGGATGTTGCATCTTGTTCAACTAGTTGTGAGGTAGTATGGCTAAGGAAGCTACTGTCTAATTTATTTGATCTCCAGTTGGATGCTACTTGTATATATTGCGACAACCAGAGTTGTGTGAAGTTGTCGGAGAACCCGGTGTTCCATGACAAGTCAAAGCATATCGAGATCAAGTATCACTACATCAGGGATATGGTGCGGAGGGGAGCAATGAAGCTCCAATATGTTGTGATGGACGAACATATAGTTGATGTGTTGATGAAGCCATTGGCTAGAGTGAAGTTTGAGTACTTCAGGGAGAAGCTTGGTGTTCTCCAAATCAAGGTTCCTTCCAAGGGGAAGTGATGAGTCAGTGAGCCATTCTGACATGGTGAGAGGATTGGTTCCTTCCATGGTCAGATGTAAGGGCTGAGCCATTATGTCAAGGTGAGAGGATTGGTTCCTTCCATGTTAGATATGAGTGCTGAGCCATTCTGATATGACTGTAGGATTGGTTCCTACATGATTAGATATAAGGGCTATTTCCATTCTTGGAATGGAGGTGCCTGGTCAGTTACTAGGAAGACTCGGTCTAGGACTTGGGCCATTCTGATATGACTGTGAGATGTGTTCTCACATGATAAAATGTGAGCTCATGGACATTCTGATATGATTGAGGGATGTGTTCCCACTTGATCAGATATAAGGGATATTTCCATTCTGTCATGGTGAGAGGATTGGTTCCCTCCATGTCAGATGTGAGTGCTGGCCATTCTGACTTAGGATCAGATATAAGGGATACTGCCATTCTTTGAATGGAGGCACCTGGTCAGTTACCAGGAATCCTCAGTCTGGGACTGAGAGCCATTCTGATGTGATTGAGGGATTGGTTCCCACATGATCACATGTAAGTGCAGAGCCTTTCCACATATGATAGTAGGTGTGTCCTATCATGTTGGTGGATGTGAGTGTTGGCCTTTCCACAGATTATAGTAGGTGTGTCCTATCATGCTAGTGGATGTGAGTGATGAACCTTTTCACAGATGGTATTAGGTGTGTCCTACCATTCTAGTGATTGTAAGTGATGTGCCTTTCCACAGATGGTAGTAGGTGTGTCCTACCATGCTGGTGGATGTGAGTGCTGTGCCTTTCCATAGATGATAGTAGTTGTGTCCTATCATGCTGGTGGTTGTAAGTGCTGAGCCTTTTCACATATGATAGTAGTTGTGTCCTATCATGCTGGTGAATATGAGTACTGGGCCTTTCTGACATGACTGGATTGGTTCCTATCATGGTCAGATGTGAGTGCTGGGCGTGCCTTTCTGACATGGTGTTGGATGTGTTCCTCTCATGGTCAGATGTAAGTGTTGGGTGGGCCATTCTGACTTAGGGTTAGATATAAGCACTGAAGAAGACCTACACGGAGGCTAGGCCTACAACCATCATGAAAAAGGGATGGCTCTGTAGAACTTCCTGTGATGAGAAGAATCATGAGATAGCACACGTGAAGATCCAGTGATGATGATCCAGTAGTGATGATCCAGGTCGAGTGATGATGATCCAGATCAGGTGATGATCATATCCGATGATGAAGATGACTTGAAGATGATGAGGACTCGATGATGATCTAGATGATACAGAGAATAATACTTGTGTTGATAAATTGTGTCGATAGAATACCTTCATAGTTAAGAGGGAGTGTTGATGTAATTGTAACTTCAGAATGTATTCACTTGTATTTATTATGTATTGTAACCCGATGTTTATTCCAGGATGTGTCTATAATGTACTGGAGTCATGTCATGCCCCGATGTTCATATTGGGAGGTTCTATAATGTAAACAAGTCATGTCAATTCATTGTGGGTAACCCTCCTATTGGTCAAGGGTTAAAGTCCCCACAGTTTTGGGGCACTAGGGTTATTAGACTCTCTTAGAGAATTCGGCCTTAGTAGGGTTTTGTCAAGTTGAGAATTAGCATAAATAGAGAGCTATCCTCTCTATTTATCACACACTCACTCACACTCATTTGTAGTGCATAGCTGAGGAAGAAGAAGACACTGGGGCTAGGAAGAAAGAGGTTATTGTTGTCGGGATATCATCTTACTATTTTGGGGTTTTACTTTTGGTGTTGATTCTATATCTGAGGAAGTTGTGGGGTTTTCTCCATTTATGGTTTCCCCAAGGAAAAAAAATATGTTCATTGTCTCTTGTGTTTGATTACTGTGCTTGTTATTCTCTCAGTTAAAGATCCTAATATAATGCTAGCTTAATGTTAAAAATCTAACAATTGAAGTGCTCTATTGCCCTATAGATGATCAAGTTGCAGACATTTTCACTAAGTCTCATACAAAAGAGAAGTTTTATAAACTTTGGTCTATGTTAGGAGTTCATGAATGTGACCTTAAGGGGGGATAGGCTCTAATACCTATTTCCTTTCTCCTAATAGTGTCACTTTTGTAAATCCTTCAATCCTATCCCAAGTTGTTCTTAAGGGGGGATGTTAGGATATTTAGACACTTAGGAGTTAGTCAAGATCAACTTGTGTAATATATATGTTAGGTAAAAGTGTGTTTCTTTAGTATGCATTAGTATACATTTGTAAAATTCTAATCTGGTGGTCACGATATGTTCTAGACATAGAGTGATCCGACAGCTCAACTTCTCTTAGATCATACCTACCATTTATCCGTGGCTTAACACCCGATTGGTCCATGATCTCTATTTAAAGAGCATGGAGGGTCCTTAGCTAGTTGATCGATTATGAGAAGCTCATGTAACTTTCTTTCTTTTGCATAATAAATTGTTCAAAGTAGCTATTTGGTTGGGGTCATGGACTGTTTCCCTCTCGAGGATTTTAACCACGTGACAAACATCGGTGTGTTGATCTGTGATCTATTTGTGTGAAGTGGTTGCTCAAGGTGTTTGGTATTTTGGGAGTACCTTGTGTACCCGAACATCTGGGATGTAGAAGGACCTGCCCCTTGGTTCCCAAACAAAAAGGTGGGGTTTACCCCAGCCGCTGGTTGTGAAGTAGTTGGACTACATTGAAAAGGATTCTACCCGTAAGCTAGTGGATTACTTGTGTGTGGTGCATTATAAGTGGTTTGAACCATTCCATATGAAACTAGAGTCTGAAAGACAGCAGCAGTTATCCCTCCGCTAAAATGTGAAAAGGGAGAGCTCATGAAGGGGGTCGAAACCGGTGTCTGAAAACCTTGGCCAAAAGTGCTTGTGTTTCCAAATTACATGATCACATATGCAGGTGTAGGACCTACATAAGGAGTGGATGGGGGAATGTGCCCCCCATTCCATGAGAAACCATAGACAAATGAGGAGGATCCACTTGGACCACTCTAAGAAGTATGCATGAAGGAGGGGGAAGAAAAAGGTGCACTAGGAATCCCAGTGACAACCCAACTAGAAGGATCTACTACATTAGAGGAAGCAAGTGGTTGAACCACCCGACTACTTGGTGATAAGGGTGTAATAGATGAAATTGGTCTTGAAGTACCAATAGGGGGAGGTGGCACTCCACTAGCCAACATGTCTGAAGTGGGGGTAGAAATACCTTCTATAGGGCTAGACATAACTCTGCTCATAGGAACACCACTAACAATTGAACTAAATGGAATAACTTGGATGATCACAGGATCGTTTAAGTCAATGAGAGGATATACTCTCTGCCTTTTAGGGGGTGGTGGAGGCTCCACTGTATCAGATGGAGGAAGGTTTTGCAACCTTCTTGACCTACGGAGAGGTTGGTCCTACACAACTAAAAATTTGACTCACACACACCTAAAGGCCAACCAAAAATAGAAAAACCAAACAACACTCACTAAAAATGTCCTAAAGTCAGACATACATAACATACATAAGATATGCCTTCCAAAGGAAATCTTAGGATGACTAGGGCCTAGGTCCAACCAGTGAAGACTAACAGATGGTTACTTGGCGTCCCATGAAGATGTTCTTGGGCACAAGCATTGGAATCACCCAACCTCCCTTCCACACTGTCTACCGGGGTTACCTTCCAAGTCTGTCCAAGGTATACCAAAAATAGCCTTCCGGTATCACTTGTGTATGATCCCTAATGTCAGTAGACTAAAGGCTACCGTAACTACACTAAGAGTCTAGTGGAACCGTCGCAAGCCTGATCCTTATGCATGGGTAGGGTAGAAAAGCCCGAAACCCTATCAACACTAGCACCGCAAAGGGCCCAAGAGGTGGTATTGACAAGATACCCAAACACATAAAAATTTTGATCTACACTCAAACAAGGAATTAGAGGGTTATCTCCTCAACCAGGTCCTTATGCAGCCTCATGCTTAACTCCTGTGTGAGAGGATATTTCTAGATGGTCTCATGTAGAGGAGGATTTACCTAGTGAAAGACCAACTATGTGAGAGGATCACACTTTATTAACAAAACTATCAAAGCATGATAGACCAGTTCAAAATTGACCACCAATGTAATACAACTTATCACCCTCAGTCGAATGGAGCAATAGAGGCATTCAACAAAACATTAACAAAGGGTTTAACAAAAATATGCAACACCAAGGATGATTGGGATGAAAAAATATCTGCAGTATTATGGGCTAGCAGAAAATCATACAAATGTTCGATCGACCAAACATCGTTTCGACTAGTCTATGGCTAAGAAGCAGTCGTTCCACTACATTTTCGACAACAAACACCTATCATAGCAGATATTTTACATGTCGAAGTTGAAGAAGGTAGGAAGGACCAACTAATTCAACTAAGCAAGCTAGAAGAACACCGACTTCTTGCTTTACAACATCAAGAAATTCATAAATAGCAGCATAAGGCTTGGCATGATCGTAATATCAAAAACAAAAATTTGTCGGTAGTGGACCTCGCCTTACTGTACAAGAGTCGAGTAAAAGAAAAACCCAAAGAGTTATAGAAAGAATGGATGGGACCTTATGTTGTCGAAGAAATTCATGCCAATGGATCAGTCTGACTAAGGACATTACAAGGCATAATATTTCGGAAACTTATTAATGGTGCCCGACAAAAATGGTACAAAAATTAAGCAAGTTATAATATGTATATATATATATATATAATAAAATAAAATAAAATAAAAAAGAGACATGCATATAATGACCATAACTGCCAGAAACAAAACCTATAAAACTCCCAAAAACAACAAATAGACCCATCGACCGTAAAAATGACAGGAAACTTTGGAAGATTTACCAAACTACACTTCGACAACCGAGACCAACCCCATCGACAAATCGCCATCAACCACTCACATGATCGACATCAACCGATGACCCCGGAGGTCAAATCATGCCTTCATGACTACGGACAGAAGGAGCACAAAAATCAAATCGCATTTAACGCAAACTCGATAGACCGTGCTGGACCATCACTTCTGCCATTAATACATCCATCGACATAATCATCACCCACTCCACCTATAAATACCACACCATAAATAGATCAATTACCGTATTTCAAAGAGATAGAGCAACAAAGTATCCAAAAATCTGAGAGTCGAAACCCTGTAAGAAAAGCTGACCAATAGACCGACAAGATGGCCCCAAAGCAAACCAAAGCTGTAGCTGCAAAAACAAAAGAAATACAATCTGTTGAAACCCCACTTATGAGAAGATTAAGAAATATAAAAATGCCAAGGTACAGGAAACATCGTGGGAAAAAACCTGGGAAGTAATCAAAGAATGGGCTTATATGGACAAGAAAATGACACTAGATGCAAAGAAGATAAGCCACAACACTATCATGAGTTACATGAAAACACCGTTCATGGAAAGCTTTGGAGGAATGAAAGAAACGACAGTGAAATTTATCAATAGTCGGTATCACAATGGAAAATTTTACTTCGATAGACCAATAGAAATTTATGGTGAAGTTATATACAAACTTACTGGACTCTCAAATCAGGGCGACCCTATCCCTATTGGTATAAAAGAAGGACTTGTAGAATGACTGACTGGAACACCAACAAGGAAGAAATCGAAAGGGCTAATGATCATTGATCAATCAAATACAGGCCCGGACGCTGCAAATCATGGCCAAAATCATAGCAACAAGACTCACTCCTACAGGTCGAGTGAGTGATCTGAAGCTAGACATACTAGAAACAGTTGACATAATAGCATGCATAGGGAAAATTTATCATTGGGCTCAGCATGTTGCCGACATGCTCAAGACTATATGTGAGAAATGTCAGGAGTCGGTTGAGATTATAAGGTTCCCATCCCTGATACTCTGGATAGAAATGTACCACTTGTGCCCAGTTGGGGAAAAGTAGTTCCACGAATCACACAAGTACCACATGTGGAGGTTCAAGCCATTTTCATAGAATGGAACATTGAAAGAATTGGAAAATGGTAAAGTAATGCTGGAAAAATGGTTCCAAAACCTAAAACTCCAGATAGCTAGATGGATGGTGCCTTAGAACATATTAATAATCCTACCAAAAACAACACATATTCAACTCGAGCTCGACCACACAGTAGTTTGGTACATGCAGGGGGAAAAAGCAACAGTGAAACCTCTCAATTATTACCCAACAGTTGAAGATATTTTTCGAGAGCTAGCTCGACAATCCAATACAAAGCTATCAATACCAACAAAAGCCAAATAAATAAATCAACCAATCGAAGAACCATTGACCGACCAAGAAAAAGAGGAGGACTACGAAATCCTCTTGCATATCAGTACCTTCATGTCAGATGATATACCGGTAGAGGACACCAGTAGATTTCAATTTACAATTTTCCCACAACCTATCCAAACGGGAAGCACACCTACTGAACATCAGGTATCCAAACTGACAGAAAAAAGTATCATTTCGGCTCACCGACAGGAAGAAGGACAAGAGTAGATAGAATAAGACATCAAATTAGATAATCCAGAATATGCTATGACAAAAGAAAACTTAAGAAAAATAGCAGCCTTAAGGAAAAAGAAGGAAATTTAGGAAAAAGGGAAGGGGAAGCATATGCTTCTCCTTTCTGAATCAGAAGATGAAGAAGAATTGTTGGCTACTGCTGTCGACATCATAGAAGATGCAACAACAAACAAAGCTTCTGTTGAAACACAATTGAAATGGTTCATAGATGCAGGAGCAAAGCAAGGGAGACCGAAAAAGGTAAAAACTGCAACCACTTCAGCTGATGAGAACATTGTTGATTTAGTTTCTACACCTCCACCCCCATATTCAACCCAGATTACACAAGAAGACACCCCATAGATACACACCATAATCCCAATTGACATTTGTAAGAATGCTGTGTCGGAGACACTGAAAGAACGGTTCGACCAGGATGGTGATTTCTAGGCATACATTGAAAAATTACCTGAACTACTCACCTCTATTCATAGAATTACCACCAAATTCCCACTAATTGAATCTAGTGCACCACGCCAGATCCTCTCTCAACAAATTGGCTAGATACCCCAGAAACAAATATCTGTGGGAATTATCAAATCCACATTTGTGAAGAACCCTAACAAGAATTCCCAAATCACTGTAAGCCGCACCTCATCCATTATCCCTTTAGATATCTCACACCCTCCACCAGCCAATGAACCAACAAGATATGCAGAAGAAGATAACCAGGAAGATATCAACTAGGTGATCGTCAACCTATTCTTTGATGATCTAGACAATTCACCACCAGAAGTCGAAGACCCACCATCGACTGAAAATATCCCCACTACACCAATTACACCAGACCATTCACCATCTCCACCACCACTTTCCAATCTAGAACCATTATCAAACCCTAGACCATCTGTTTCAAATCCCCCAGATACACACCGAGACACAAGTTCCACCCAAGAAACTCAGCTGAAAATTCCACCGACTAATGAAGATCAGCAGCCAAAAAACCAACCACAGGAAATCTACCACTTGCAGAATCACAGGCACAACAGCAGACAGACCAAGATAGACAAAAGAAAAAGAAATACAAAAAGAAGAAAGAACACCACAAAGAATCAAAGCCGACAGTGACCCACATCAACCAGCTCGGATCGACTAGTGCAGTCGACACAAAGAAGCTCATCGATGGAGAGTTGGGTCAACTACTTGAAACTCTCGCCACAGAAGCAGTAGTAAGAAACTAGACTATACGAGAGAAGATTAACAACACTAAGAAAGAGGAAATTGAGTTTCTAAAAAAATGCAATAATTTGATCCAAATGGTAATACCGAGACCTCTAGAGCCCGACATCGACAAGCCTCTCGAGAAAGCATATCATCTATTTGAAAGCATGGTGTCGACTCTACAATCACATCTACAAAATACAAAGGAAGATCAAATAGAGGAAACATTCAAACTACTCAGGCAACAACATACAACATTCTTCGAAGTTCACAAAGTATTACAAGACCATTTGGAGGAATCTATCATCACAGATGAAGTGCTCTGTGATTGGCCTACCTACTACGGATAAGTATTTCAGCAGACCCATAAGACCTATGAACATATTCAAGTGTTAGAAAAGAGAGTAGGAACGGAAGAAACAATGAGAAATAAAATACAAGAACAAATTGTATTGGAAAACAACCAAACTGTAGAAACTCGAGAGACAAGCACACCAGTGGGTACATCAAGCACTGCCAAGCCTCGACAAAATGGATACAATTTGGCCACAGATTAAAAGACTACTAGATGCAGCAGAGGAAAAAGCTCAATTCATGGGACCCGACATGGAAAACATTGCATACATTTCCATCCAAGAAAAGATGTCGACTCTGTTAAATATCACAACATTGACTATCGACATCCAGAAAGTAATACAGAGTTGGACAGAATTTCAACATCAACTGGCTATTACAACATAAGCAATTGTGAAAATATGTGTGCAGAAACGACCAACCATCCGACTACACAGTCCATTAAGACAAACAATACCAGAAGCAACTATCTTAGACAGTACCTTGTTGAATTACCTCCCCTATTTCTTCGGGACGAAGAAAGAGTTTTTTTCCTGGGGGAGATGTTCGAGGAGCTAGTCGGTGAGGTGACTAATCGAATAGCCGACTAATGGGAGATTAGGTCGACCATATGAGGTCGTGTCAGTTGACTGAACCGATAGGTAGTTATATGTAACTATTTGTAAATCATATATATTAGGCTGTTGAGTCAGATGAGAACTTAGTTCCGTTCTGTGTATGTATGGACCCTCATGTTATAATATAATCTGTTATTCCCTTATCTATGTTCTTGTATCTTGTGTTTGTTATGTCTATATGATTCCATGTGTATTGTTAGTAACCCTCTGTGATCTGTGAGATTGCAACAGACATCCTTGTGTCCCTTGTACACCACAAAGGTCCTGCAAAAGGAATCTTTGTCATGATATCAGGATATGATGACCATTTTTAAGTTTGGAACATTGAGGATGGTTATCATGACTTTAGAAACGATCCAAGGTCAAAATAATATATAATAATGTGATGATTTAATTTAGTAACCTAACACTGAATAACTTGATGATATATAGAATTTAGTAACCTAATATCAAATCAAGTGTTGATAGAATTTATGAACCTAATACTGAATAAAGTGAATAAATTTGTGATGAAGTAATGTTTAATCTTAATAACTACATAAGGAAGACTATAACTGAATAAAGTGATAATAGAATTTAGTAACCTAACATCTCTGATTTGGGTCTTGTTCCAATCATATATTTTGTAAATATTTAAAAGAAAATTGAACACATTCAACCCAAATCTATTGATGAGATGTATAATACCCCTTGCATCAACTTTAATCCCATGAACATCCTTGTATATTTAAACAACATCGTTCAAACCATTGAGATTATGTTGGTAAATCTAAGGTGTACCAATGGTGTCAGCCCTTGGTGTCTATGGTAAACCATTTATTTAATGAATCAATGTTCTTTGTGATAAATTTGAACCACAGGAGAATCTAGGACCGTTAGTGAATCTCACAAATCAAATTTGGTGCAAAAAATAGCAAAAACCATTGATTCAGAAGCAAATTACACACACAATGTGAACAGAAACAAGATAATTTTTAACTGTCTAAAATTGAAGCATGTTATTATCAGGTATATATTACAATATAGGAGTTTTGGGAGGTTTTGGAATCCCAATGTGAGCATACAAGTCAAACTTTACAAATTGGCATCAAACCCCCTAGGTGGGCCAATCATGCCCCAAATCAGTCCAAACAACCACGAATTGCTGTTTGGACATGGCTGAAGTGATGGGGGTCAATTCTTACACCTGGGGCAGTGTGGGTGTGGAAATCTGGGTGGTTTAGGGTCTCAAGGTAACATTTAATGCACCAAATCAAGCCAAAAATGGACAAAATCCACCTCTAGCGCTCCAAGTCAACCAAGCTATTTACATTCAATGAATGGGAGAACACTAAAAATGATGAGGGTGCACATGTGGCTGGTTTACTAAGCTCGAGTGATCATGTGGGTGTGAAAGCCCCAATTTGACTTGGCATTTTTCCAACTAAGCACCCCTAGTCCACCACATAGTGTATTAATGCTTAAAAAGCAATAAAATTGACTAAGTAGTGTAATTAGGGACTAATGCATTGGATTAATATTCTAACACCATCTCTTAATCCAACAACTAAGTACAACTCACAAAATGATGGAGGCCTTGGCAACAATGCCTCAAGTCACCCCAAATACATAATTTAGAAATTACAATTTATTTGTCCATATGAACCGAGGAAAAGAAGGAAAATATCATGGGGAAAAACCTTCCCTCAAGAATGGAAATGGGGCTGGACATGAAACAAATAATAGCAAATTACCATCCTTCACTCACCCCAAAAAACTATCTCAGGTAGGTGAAGGTCTTCTCTGTGAAAGCCTTGGTAAAAATATCAGCAGTTTGCTCGGTGGATGGGAAATATTGCAGTGAGGATCACCCTGTCATGCACTAAGCCTCGAATATAATGCATGTGAATCTCAATATGTTTTGTTCTCTGACTCTAAACTGAATCAATATATATATTTATGGCACTTCGATTGTCCACCCAAATGTTGGTGGGAGAATCAATGTGACACCAAATTCCCGGAGAATTCCTTGCAACCAAACACACTGTGTACTAGCATTGATTGCTGCCCTATACTCGGCCTCTGCTGATGAAAGTGAAACGGTGTGCTGTTTCTTACTTGAACAGAAAATTTTGCCTTCAACAAGAATAAAGAAAAATCCTAAAGTTTACTTCCTGTCAGTGGGATCTCCATCCCAAACTGAATCAGAAAATCCAACTAGTTGAAGTGAGGAACTAACTGTGTAGTGCACCCCGAAATTCTTGGTACCCTATACATACTGATGAATTCTTTTTTCTTCCCTCAAATGGAGCTCATGTGACTGGTTCATATGTATTTATACATCACTTAAAACATAAGACAAATCAGGTCTTCTGTGAATGAAATAGAGCAAGCTTCCCTTTAGTTGCTTGTAGAGTGTAATATCTACCAATTGAGAATTGCCAAATTCATGCATTTTGATGCCAGAGAAAAAAGGGAGATGTGTCTACCTTACAATCAACCATGCTAAAATTATTTAGCAGGTCTGAAGCATACTTTGGTTGAATCATCTTGATTCCCCTTCATTTTTCTCAATTTCCAAGCCCAAAAATTGCCTTAGCAATCCTAGGTCGGTCATGGCAAATTCACTATGCAAAGGAAACTTAATTGAGCAAATTGAATTCGTGCAACTAATTGTAATGAGGAGATCATCAAAATAAATAAAAATGACCTGAAAAATACCATCATTTTGCTGCAAATACACATTAGGTTTTGATTTGCATCTAGTGAAACCAATAGAGAGCAAAAAAGCATCCATTTTTTGCATACCAAGCCCTGGGGGATTGCTTGAGTCCAAACAATGATTTCTTCAACCTACATACCAATGAAGGATTCTATTGGAAACCTTTAGGCTGCTGCATATAGATCTCCTCCTATAGCTCACCATGCAAGAACACACTTTTAACATCCATGTGGTGAACTTTCCAACCTTTACTAGTTGCCAGCGCTAGAACTAGTCTAATTGAGTCCATCTTTGAAACGGGTGCAAAGATATTTGTGTAATAAACACCATGGAACTGAGAATAGAAATTAGCAACTAATATTGCCTTATGTTTCATATCAGAACCATCAGCAGAAATTTTGGTTTGGAAAACCCATTTTCATTGAACAAGCTTCCTCTTGGGAGGAAGGGGGACCAATTCCCATGTATTGTTCTCTTGGAGGGATTGAAATTCATCTTCCATTGCTGATTTTCATCTAAGGTCATTACAATATTGATTATATGTCTAAGGATCATACCCAATCAACATATAATAGTGATCAACAAGAGCACTATCACTTGCAAAGGAAGCTCTACTAGTTTGTGATCTAGTCTTCCTAGGCTCATGGGGTTTGCTAGCCAATTCCCCAACTGCTTGTACAATGTTTTCAGTCCACTTGGGACTAGATGGTGAGTCATATACAACAATATCATGTTAAGAAACATTTATATCAGACATATCAGAAAAAAAAGAGCATGTATCATCACTTACATCTTTGAATGGTTGAGGAGATGAGCATTCCCCCGGTGCAAGCTCGAAATCTAGAATTGTCTCTTCTTCAAATTTCACACTTCTTTCAACAAATGTCTTGCAAGTGGAGATTTCAAAGAGCTTGTAGCCTTTGGTATCCTCACCATACCCAACCTTAATGCACTTCTTGCTTTATGGTTGCAATTCTTTCCTCTTTTCAGAGGGAATTCTAGCCCATGCTCTAGTTCCAAATATGCTGAAATTTGAGACATCTGGATTTTGACCAAACCATGCCTCGTAAGGTGTCATTTATTTTACTGATTTGTGAAAGGATTTGTTTTGTATATGAGCAGAAAAACTAATGGCTTCAGCCCATATCTTGGGACTAACATCTCCTTTTTCTATCATGCAAGTGGCCATCTCCTTGGGAGATCTATTCTTCCTCTCAGCCACACCATTTTGCTGTGGTGTGTAGGAAGTTGAGTGTTGCATTTGGATGCCACACTCCTCACAAAGGTGTTGTAGGTTATTGTTCACATAATCCTTCCCATTATTAGTCCCAAGGGACTTAATCTTATTCCCACTCTGATTTTCTACCAATGCCTTCCAAATATTCAAGTGTTCAAACACCTCAGACTTCAATTTGAAGAAGTGCACCCAATAAAATCGAGAGGAATCATCCATGAATGTAAGCACATACCTTGATCCACCATATGATGGAGTGGGCAATGGACCAATCAATTCTGAATGAACCAACCCAGGTGGTTGTGTTGCTCTCCTTGCCTTCCCCTTCTCATAGCTTTGCTCAGGATGCTTCCCAACTACACACCCAATGCATGCTCCATTTGATGATCTGATTTGTGGAAGTCCTTCTGCCATCTCATCTTTATGTAGTGCTTGGAGGTACTTGTAATTCATGTGACTAAACATCTCATGCCATAGCTTGGAAACTTCATTGGCATGTGAGAGAAGTTCTTGGTCATCGAAAGTTGTGAGGAAGTTCGAAAACTTGTACATCCTCTCATGATGATATGCATACCCAATTGCAATGACTTAGTTTGTTGAGATTTTTGTAATCTCTACCATGTCTGGAGTGAAGGTCACTCTCTTTGGATCTCATGTATGGATCATCTGATAGACTGACAAAAAATTTGCTGCAAGGTCTGGTACATACAATAAATCACTAAAGTAACCATGCTCTAAGTCAATCTTTCCAATCCCCCTGGTCTGGAGTTCTGAATCATCCCCCATTCAAACTGCTGGGCCAACATTCAAAATCACGGAGGAGAAGAGCTCTCCCTTGGCTACCATGTGCATGGAAGTCCCCGAATCAATGACAAAATATGAAGAGTTAGAGGTACCTACTATCAAAGCATGACATTTCTCCTTGATTTCATTTGAACTGGAGGCGCCATCCTTATTCCTTGCGCTGTCAGGGACTGCAATGTTGTTCTTCTCTAGCAGCTGTGCCATGGTGTCTATGGTATTTTCCATACATGATATTTTTGGATGCCATCCCTTGTGGAAATAGGTGCATTTGGCATTTTCTTTTCCCTTCCTATCCTTCTCTCTGGTGTTAGATTTTTTATCATTAAGCTAGCATAACATTAGGATCTTTAACTGAGAGAATGACAAGCACATCAATCAAACACAAGAGATAATGAACACAGTGTTTATCCTTGGGGAAATCATAAATGGTGAAAAGCCCGCAACTTCCTTAGAGATAGAATCAACACCAAAAGTAAAACCGGAAAACAGTAAGATGATCTCTGACAATAGCAGTCTCTCTCTCTCACACTGAGAGAGCTTCTCCTCTCTCACTCATGCACCCCAATGAGTGAGTGTGTGTGTATGAGTATGATAAATAGAGAGGATCTCACTCTCTATTTATATTCTTTCATTCACTTGGAACCCACTCCAACATGTCAGCCTCACTTAACAATTACTTACTAGAGTCGACATCTCTAGGAGTGTCTAATAACCCTAGTGCCCCACCACTTGTGGGGACTTTTCCTCCTCTGACCAACAGGAGGGTAACACAATGGTGGGAAATTTTGCACTGACTTACAATGAATCACCTAGGGTCGACTTCACTAGGATAGTCTAATAACCCAAGGGCCCCACAACTGTGGGGACTTTAACCCTTGACCAATAGGAGGGTTACCCACAATGACTTGACATGACTTTCTCACTATAGAAACTTCCCAGAATAAACATCGGGGTATGACATGACTCAAATACATTGCAATACATCCCAAAATAAACATTGGGTTACAATACATAAGAAATACGATTGAATACATTCTAAAGTTACAAATACATCAAGACTCCCTCTTAACTAGGAAGGTATTCTCTCGACACAATATATCAGTACAAGTCTTCTTCACTGTATCATCTGGATCATCATCAAGTCATCTTTGTCTTCAAGTCATATTCATCTTCAAGTCATATTTATTTTCAAGTCATATTTTTCTTCAAGTCATCTTCATCTTCGGATCTAGATCATCACTGGATCTGGATCATCACTGGACATCATCACTGGATCTGGATCATCACTTGATTTGATCATCACTACTGGATCATCATCACTGGATCTGGATCGTCATTAGGTCATCATCATGGGTGCTATCTCTTGATTCTTCTTGTCACAGGAACCTATACAGAGCCAGTCCTTTTTCATACTGGATGTATCATCACAGAGCTAGTCCTTTTTCATACTAGATGAGGCATCACAGAGCTGGTCCTTTTTCATACTAGATGAGGGATCATAGAGTTGGTCCTTTTTCATACCAGGTGTGGTAGCTACTCAAAGCTAGTCCTTTTTCATACTAGATGAGTCTTCATAGAGCTGGTCCTTTTTCATACCAGACGAGGCATTACAGAGCTAGTCCTTTTTCATACCAGATGAGGCATCACAGAGTTGGTCCTTTTTCATACTAGATGTGGCAGCTACTTAGAGCTAGTCCTTTTTCATACTAGATGAGTCTTCACAGAGCTGGTCCTTTTTCATACCAGATGAGGCATCACAGATCTGGTCCTTTTTCATACCAGATGTGGCAGCTACTCAAATCTAGTCCTTTTTCATACTAGATGAGTCTTCACAGAGCTAGTTCTTTTTCATACTAGATGTGGAACCTACATAGAGCTAGTCCTTTTTCATACTAGATGTGTCTTCACAGATCCAACCCTTTTTCATGTTGGATGTGGCATCCACACAGAGCTAGTCCTTTTTCATACTATATGTGTCTTCATAGAGCCATCCCTTTTTCATGCTGGATGTGGCATCATCACATACATCTGACAATGGAAGGAACCAATCCTCTCACCATGTCACAACTCTTCCATCCGACCATGGAAGGAACCAATCCTCTCACCATGTCACAACTCTTACATCCGACCATGGAAGGAACCAATCCTCTCACCATGTCGGAAGGGATAGCACTTACATCTAACCATGGAAGGAACCAATCCTCTCACCATGTTAGAAAGGCACACAAAATCATCACTTCCCTTTGGAGGGAACCTCGATCTAGAGAACACCAAGCTTCTCCCTGAAGTACTCAAACTTCACTCTAGCCATTTCTAGCATAGAATCACATCAAGGATAATTACGTCCAAGGATAAACTGCGAGCTTTGCTAGGACCTATTACATCCGAGGACAACCTACAGGACCGATTAAGTCTAAGCAACCTACGAGCTTCGCCAGGATTTATGCTCAGACAACCTATCTTACTAGCTATGCTAGAACTCCCTCTTTTGAGAGATCTCAATCTGTATCACAAACTGAAGCTTTACTGATCCTCTCTGCATCATACCAAAAAATGTAAGTCAGATCAATCAAATCAAATAGTAGTTTTCAAAAGAAACATACTGCCTTCAAATTAGCAAGTGGAAACATCTTTTGCCTCGACTGTACTCAGCGCCATGCAGGACTCCATCCTACCAACCAAGAGATCACACATGATCTCATAACGAAGAAGCACCACCAAAGTGCTCTTCCTATCAATGGAATTTCCTGCCTAATACGAATCCACATAACCCTCCAGGTTAATCTTCGTATCATACTTGCAACCATCAAGTGAACATGTCTCAATGTGTTCACAACAAAGCAAGTATCTGGTCTCGTATCCGTCAGGTACATCAATGAACAAATCATCTGATGATACATCATGGAATCAACTGACTTTGATGAAGCAACACTCAATAGCTTCAGGTTCAATGCCATAGGTGTGGTCATGGCCTTGCAGTCCATTATCCCAAGCCTCTTCAGGATCTCTACTACATACTTCCCTTGTCCACACCTCCATGCCTAGAAAATAGTGCATCGACACATAACAGGAGCATCACTAGTCTTCCACCTTCAACCTTGAAGCAAAGGTTGGAATCCACTTTACTCTCAGTAAATCCTAGAGTCATCAGTAATCTGTCCATCCCGTCGTACCATGTCGAACCTTAGGATCTTCTGTAGTCACTCCCTCTGAAGCATCATACTCCCTTTGTCTTCCGTACTCTATGCATTGAAACATTATGTACTAGAGTGACACTGGATACCAAAATCCTCTATCTTGAACTTTTTCAAAAGTTCTTCTCACACCCATCTGTGAGCTTGTCATCCTCTATCAACCTTGTAGCAAAGTTTCAGATCTTCATCAAGCTCATCATGTATGTGCTATCCCATGGGTGTCTTCTGGGTTCATACAAGGCCTTATTTCATTTGCACACATGATTATGCATGTCATGTGTATTTCTAGTGGTTGCAAATGTCTCTTCGTAGTCTATGCCTCGTGCTACGAATCTTGCCTTGTATCCCATGATGTTTCCATCTACTGTATGATGGAATTACAAACTTTCCTTCATGTATCGATACTGCATCCTAGACATCATTCTTATTGAACTGATATTCCCTTTCTTCTTGGAAGATTCTGCATCAATGATGTTGCTGTATTCGTCATATTATTTTTCATCTTTGAACTGTCGTCACTTGTTCTTTGGAACAAGTCTCATCCTTCTTTGCTTGTAGATGATTATGTATGCGATATTTCCTACAAGTCAAATGCATTTACATGGTTAGAGACATTTCATAAGGAATATTCATACTGGCAAATTCTTATGCATAAATATATGATCATGCAACTACTTTAGCCAATACAACATTCATCCATATCTCACGGAAACTTTTCTATATGCCTTCCATCTCCACCAGGACAACATTGAGATTGTGCACTAATCCAATATGTTAGCAAAGAGGTTTCATTCTAGATAAGTAGTAATGGAGAGTTGTATAGTACCATGAGATACTTACCCATCACATGCATATTAGTAGTATACTATCGTTAATGCAAAGATTCTATCATGCATAATACATTAACTGAATATAAATAAATGTATAACAAAACTGTTAGAATATAATCCGTCAGGATTATTGTAAATAAATAATTAAATAGGAATTTGAATAGTTGCCCGGGAAGGTGAAAAGGCTGGTTCTCAACCGCCTCATTGTAATCTATAAATTAATGTTTTAGTCATGAATAGAATATTGAATCGGGAGTTATTACCAACAAGTGGTATCAGAGCAGGCTGTCTGCCATAACTCCTGCTACATTTCTGCCCATTTCTGCCATTTTGCTTGCTAGTCCATTGCCAGACTGCTCCATCAGTCTGCCAGTCGAGTCGCATGCATTGTCTGCGTTACAATTTCTTCATGATTGTATGTGTGTGCTGCAAACCCTAATACTGACTCTTCTTTGTGCTGCGACCTCTTCATTTGCATATCTCCACGCTAGCTGTAAATGTAAATGCATTCTGAATGATTTTTGACTGGTCTGGTGCTCCGTACTCTATCTTGCGATTTGTGTGAATATCATGCATATCGTGGAGGCAGGAAACCCTAATTTTCTGAGTACTACTGTGGAGTTACCTGCTTGAATATTGGCTGCTGTATATATGCTTTCTGCTTGTAATATCAGAGTCTATCTATATGCTGCGTGAGGTTATATAATGAATATGTTGTTGTTGGTGTATTGAGACCCCATTGAACTTGCTGCATTGAAGTCTGCGTGACTCCTTCACTGCACTGTGCTGTGCTGTGAGCTATTATTGTGTGAGTGAGAGGTATCTAGTATTGGTATCTCCTCCATTGACCTCAGGAATAAATTTTGCCACAAGCTCTTTCAAATCACAAGATGAAGCTTGGCGAATCATAATTTCGGTCATCTTTCTACGGATCTGTCTTATTTGACTCGATTGAGCATAGCATGTTTGCTTGACCTGATTAGGCCGCCTCTTTGTGAATCCAATACAAAACATTCGCAATGTGTAGCTATCAGTTGTCTTAACATCAACATGGGCCTCGATCAAAGTCTGTCATTTGCGGACTAAAGACCTAAGCTTGTCTGTGGTGAAATACATACCCCAGAAATTAAGGCTGCGATGCTATTGTTCTGCCTGGAGCTACGTTTTTTGGAGCGACCTCTTGGCTCTGGATATTATTGCTGCAGCATAGAAGCAAGATTATTATCATAAAGTATTACTGCAATTTATGTTGAAGACTGCGTGGAGAATACCTGCCTCATCTTCTCAAAGACTGCGATATAGCATTACCATCGTGGAAGATTGCTGGAGTTGAAGACCTCTCCTCCATTAATTACAACATGGAGCTAGAAACCCTAATTTTTTTTTTGAGATAAGCTGCCTGCGTTCTGGCTGAGGCTGCGATTTGTGTCCTTGGTGGAGATGTGGGGTATCGATCAAGCGTGGAGAATGCTGGTGTTATTGCTGAAGACTGGTGCGTGTTGAAGACTGCCCTCATTCACCTTGGAGACTGCTGCGTGGAGACCTGCATGGAGAATGCTGTGCGTGGAGGCCCGTGCTTTGAAGAGCATGGAGGCAAGCATGTTATTGGGTCGTAATTTTCTGAGTTTCAAGAGGAATTTGTGCCCAAATTGTTGACTGGTGCTTCCAATGAGAGCTGCGACCTACATTTGAACTGGTATTTGATCGTGAAGATGCGTAGAAGACTCTTGTTCTTTAATCTTTAATTAATCTTGCCCTTGTCTTACGTTACAGCCTTTGATTTCCGTTTCCGAGGGATTCTTCTACATAAATATAATGGTATAAATATAAATAACATCTCTTGTGGAGTGAGAGAGGCGTATTGAGAAGAATTGATTCTTTTATGTGTAAAAGAAGAGGGCTTAAACCAGTTTTTTAAGCTCTGGATTACCTTTTTTTTAACTCTTGAAAGTATAACAGGATTTATGCTTAATGATTGTAGAATCATTATAATATTGCCTATCAGGCTTTAATTTGCATGGTGTTGCAGAATCGATTTGCATGCTGCTAAGCGCTGTAGAATTGGTTTAAAAAAGTGCTGCAAAATTACTGGTGCTGAGAAAAAAAAAAGTTTGCATACTAGCGTAGAATTAAATTTGTGCTGTAGAAGTGTATGAAGACCTTAATAGTGCACATATTTTTTTGAAATACATAGTGTACCTGTGTTGGAGATTGCGGTGTATTTGCTGCCTTGAAGACTGCTACCTACCTGCGTTGGAGATTGTTGTGTTACTACAGCCTATTGAAGACCTACTTGAAGACCGATCTCAATATTCAATAATTCTGAATACTGAGACTGATATATTGCATTGTGATACTGAGACTGATATATTGCATTGTGATACTGAGACTGATAAATTACTACTGATTGATATACTTTGTATTGAAGAAGCCTGTGTATGCTATAAACTTGCATTGTATTCACCTTGGCAGAGACTGTAGACCTGCAAGGTTATTTTTTCATTTCTCTTTGTCATATCAAGTTTATTATTGTAAATTACACTAACAGTTGTAAAGATGCTCTCTTTGGCATCTAGTATTGGTGCTGCCCTTGCCGGCAAAGACCAATCCAAAGACCCTTCCAAGGGAGATTGCGGCAAAGAGAGAGGAAAAAGAAGAAGAAATTTTAGAGGCAGAGGGGGTAGAAGCAAAAGATCAAACTTGCAGTGCAAGCGTTGCGGAAAGACTGGGCACACATCAGATCAGTGTTGGGCTTCATGGGATTCCATCAAAGACAAGCACAACCAGAAGAAAGATGACCAAGATGCTAGTAAATTTTCTGATTCTTGTATTGTTGCACATTGTAATCTTGGATTTAATGAAATGACTTCTCTTTCATCTTACAAATATTGTTGGCTACTTGATACTGGTGCAACATCACACATGACATTTAGAAAATACTGTTTTGAAGAGCTGAATGAATCAATAGATGGCATAGTGTACTTTGCAGATAAGTCAAGTATTAAACCAAAGGGAATGGGCACCATTCGACTGAAGATGCCTGGATTCCCTGATTTCTTGTTGAAGAACGTTCTCTATCTTCCTGAGTTGCAGAGAAGCCTGCTATCCTTGGGGGAGATTCGACAGCAAGGCCATTCCATCCACATGTTTGATGGAATCGTTGAAATAAGAAAGTCCTCTGACAACCAAGTCATCATGACTGGATACGAAGATGGAAAGCTGCTGAAGCTCAAGGGTTCATTCGCAAGATTTCAGAACTATGCCTACCTCTCTCAGCATGGAGAAGGTAATATGTCATCTAGTTCATTGTGGCATGCAAGATTTGGTCATCTAAATTATAACAGTCTTCGTTTGTTGAGAAAGAATGGTGTATTTGGCTTTCCCACCATTCCTAAAGAGAAGAATAAATGTGATGCATGTATTTTAGGGAAATATAGTAAGCTGCCATTCCATGAATCTAATTTCAGAGCAAGTAGGAAATTAGAGTTAGTACATTCTGATTTGTGTGGCCCAATGCCAACTCCTTCAGCAAA
>LPNX010857437.1:141046-155213 GCA_001517045.1 Pseudotsuga menziesii
TTGATTCCAAAGGAACAAAGAAACAAGCTTGGTGCTCGAAGCAGAAGATGCATTTTCCTGGGGTACGAAGAATAATCCAAGGCATACCGTTTGTATGATGAGGTAAACAAGAAATTTGTTATTTCCAGAGATGTCATTTTTCTTGAAACTAATAAAAATGACCAGTCCATTGAGAGACAGCTTGATCATCTGGAAAATTATCCTCATCCAAAGAACTATTATGAAAATGAATATGAAATTCCAAACCTTGAAGGGGGGATTCCTATTCTGGATCAACCTTTGGAATTTCCATATGAAGCACCAACTCCCCCGCATGAAGAAGTTCCTGCTACTTCAATTGAACAAGAGGTTCAACTGGATGATGTGATTGAGAGAATTGAAAGACTCTCAATCAATGATGAAGCTCCAGCAGCTGATAAACCAGGACCATCACGGAAGATTCCTAAATGGGCCACAAAGACACTTGAAAGTGTCCATCCAGATGAAGTTGGAAAGACGGGAACGAGAAGTTCGAATAGACATGGAGAAGGAGCAGATAATTCAGGTGATGACATGGATGTATCATTTGATTGTGAATTTGATTTATCTGCTAACTTTGAACCAACTTCCTTTGAAGAAGCTTCTACTCATGTTGAGTGGAAAGAAGCTATGCAAAATGAGTATGATGCACTCATAAAGAATGGAACTTGGAAGCTGGTTGACCCTCCAGTTGGAACCAAACCAATTGGCTGCAAGTGGGTGTACAAGAACAAATACAAATCAGATGGCTCACTTGAAAAGCACAAAGCGAGGCTTGTAGCAAAAGGCTATGCACAGAAATAAGGAATTGACTATGAAGAAACTTTTTCTCCTACAACAAAATGGGCTACCATCCGTACCTTACTCTCTGTGGCTGCTCAGAAAGGGTGGAAAGTTCATCAAATGGATGTGAAGACTGCTTTCTTGAATGGAGACTTGAAAGAGAATGTCTTCATGTCTCAGCCATAAGGCTTTGTTGTGAAAGGAAAAGAACAAAAGGTATGCAAGCTTGTCAAATCCTTGTATGGCCTAAAACAAGCACCTCGTGCATGGTACGAAAAGTTAACCGAGCATCTTTTGAAGTTAAATTTCGAACATTTTGATCTTGATGATGCAACACTGTTTATAAAGAAAGTTGGAAGATCTGTTGTGTATCTTGTGGTGTATGTAGATGATCTTTTGATGACAGGGAACAATGAGAGCTATATATCATCCATAAAGAAAGATTTGAAAAAGATCTTTGAAATGATAGATATGGGACATCTCCACTATTACTGAGGAGTTGAAGTCACTCAACATCCTAAGTACATATTCCTATCTCAGAAAAAATATATTGGAGAACTACTAAACAAATTTTGCATGACAGATTGCAATCCTATATCTACTCCAATGGAACAGAAAATGAAGCTCACATCAAGCGAAGGAAAAGAATTTGAAGATGCGACCAAGTATCGACAACTTGTAGGAAGTCTTATCTACCTTACAACAACTAGACCAGATATTTCTTATGTTGTTGGCATACTTTCAAGGTTCATGCATAAACCTTGTGAAGGACACTGGTCAGCTGCAAAGAGGGCTCTAAGATACTTGAAAGGGACTCAAGACGTTGGACTCAAGTACTCTAAAGTGGATGACTTCAAACTTATTGGGTACTCAGACTCAGATTTTGATGGCGATAAGGAGACAGGAGTATCAACTTCTGGATACACTATGAGTCTTGGATCAGCAGCTGTTTCATGGAGATCACGCAAACAGTCAGTTCCAGTAGATTCAACAACTGAAGCAGAATATGTGGCTGCAGCTAAAGCAACGAAAGAAATAGTATGGCTCAAGAAGATACTTGAAGATTTGCAAGAAAAACAAGAGAACTCCACTCCATTGTTGGTCGACAATACTTCTGCAATCAAGCTGGCAAAGAATTCTAGATTCCATGATCGAACCAAACACATCAACACAAAGTATCATTTGATTCGACATCATGTAGAGGCCAAGACAGTCCATCTTCGACATTGTTCCACAAATGATCAAGTTGCAGACATCTTCACCAAAGCGCTTGGACGAGAAAAGTTTGAAAGATTCAGAAACATGCTCGGACTTATGAACACCCCTTCGGATTAAGAGGGGGATTGTTAGAATATAATCCGTCAGGATTATTGTAAATAAATAATTAAATAGGAATTTGAATAGTTGCCCGGGAAGGTGAAAAGGCTGGTTCTCAACGGCCTCATTGTAATCTATAAATTAATGTTTTAGTCGTGAATAGAATATTGAATCGGGAGTTATTACCAACAAAAACAATATCATGAAATGACAATTGAATACTTATCTTTATTTGTTTCGTGGGTAGACTCCTTCTTGAGCCTTTAGCTTCATCGTCTTCTTAATTCATAATATCATCATTTCTTATCCAATTGCTAAGGTGGATAAGAGATTCTTCAAGAGTTGAGTTCTTCATATTCCTCATTGATTGAGGGATCTTCTTTGGATGGTGAGAGCTTGATCTTCAATTGCTCCCATCTTCTCTTCTCTTCTTATGAGTCGAGCTTCTTCTTCTTCCCAGAGTCTACTAAAAGTAATCACTTCCTTATGGCACACATTCCTTGAATGAATAAATCCCATGATCTTGGGAGGCCATTCAAGGTGGCCATCACCACTTCTGCATTCTTCACTTCTTCTTTTACCGCTTCAAGTTGTTCTTTGATTTGAGAGACCCTTGTAAAGTATGACTACATGGTCTCTGCATTTTGGATCTTCACATTCTTCAACTGGTTCCTTAAGGTCATATTATGATATATGTTCTTCCCTTCAAATATCTTGGTTAAGGAATCAAACACCTTCGGTGTCTTTAAGGAAGACACTTGTAGTACAAGTTGATTCGTGACTGAATCAGCAATGATCTTCTTGGCCTTGACCAAGTTCTTCTTGTGTAAGGCTTCTAGCCTCATCTCCCTCTGGAATTGAAACCTCTCTACTCATGTAGGTGTCCCATTCATTTTCTTCAGAGAGATCATATACTTCCATTCTTAGAAGTTGTCAACTTCACCAAGCTTATCATCAAGCTGATGTGATAGATCACTTTGAAATGAGAACCTCAAATGAAAATAGCAAAGGATTAGATCTTACCGATTTGAGGTGTTTGTCCTTGTTCCAGAGCTGGTTGATCTAGGGTTTGTCACAGAAACTCTAATGTTAAAAACTTGGAATATTTTATATTTTATTGGATATATAGATATATCTCTTCAAATGGATCTATCCAATGTATTTTTTTCTGAAAACAGTGGAGGGAAGCTCCCGGAACAGGAAGCCCTAGTTTTCCCATTTCTTCTGCAGAAATGCCTATCACTGTTTCTATGATAGCTCTGAAATTACTAATCCTATATGTATGAAATTTTTCACAAAGGTAACATCACATGCTCCTGATCCAACAACATAGGTTTCATAAGAATTGGTTTCACCAATTGGGATTTATGATCCTTTTTCCAAGGTGACCTGTGACAGGACTGTTCAGAACATCGAAGTTGTGCGGACTTCCACATGTCATTGGTTCATATTCTTAGTCTAAAATTTGGACCAAAGAAATTATAGTCCATGCCCTTTCTAGAAAATCTTTAAGAATTCAATTTGGACCTCTGTAGCCCAAGCTATAGCAAGTCTCCCAAGGTGTCCTGTTTAGGGATGAATTATGGAAGAGGCTGGAACCTTAACTTGGAGGGATCATATCTCCCAGAATATAGCGAATCTAAGGTTGCATTTTGGACATAGTGTTCATAATAATTTATCTTTGGTCCCTACAATTTTTCACTCCTGATCCTTTTCGAATCTCAGGATATAGCGAATGAACCAAAACTTAGCAGTTTTAGTATTTAGGGTTTTTCTAGCTCAGGGTCAAACTAGGGTTTGACTTTTCTGGAGTTTCACCCAACCAAAAATATTGATCCAGGTCTCTAAAATTAGATTTTGATGAGGAGAAAAATCTTATGCTGGGCTCACTCAAAAATTCCTCTTCTATAGAAATCCCTAATTTTCGCATCGAAAACTGAAAAATGCTCGAAATCGAATTCCGCTTCGATAGAAAGATGCGCCCTTCAATGGAGAGTCGGCCTAGCATACTTTTGCTGATGGATTGCGGAGAGAGACCCAAAAATTAAGAATCCCTAGCTTCTGCAACTGCATAATGTCTTCTTCTCAGGTTAGCTCTGATACCATGTTAGATTTTTTATCATTAAGCTAGCATAACATTAGGATCTTTAACTAAGAGAATAACAAGCACAACAATCAAACACAAGAGACAATGAACACAGTGTTTATCCTCGAGGAAACCATAAATGGTGAAAACCTCAAAACTTCCTCAAAGATAGAATCAACACCAAAAGTAAAACTAGAAAATAGTAAGATGATCTCCGACAACAACAGTCTCTCTCTCTCACACTGAGAGAGCTTGTCCTCTCTCACTCATGCGCCCTAATGAGTGAGTGTGTGTGTATGAGTATGATAAATAGAGAGGATCTCACTCTCTATTTATATTCTTTCATTCACTTGGAACCCACTCCAACATGTCGGCCTCACTTAACAATTACTTACTAGAGCCGACATCTCTAGGAGTGTCTAATAACCCTAGTGCCCCACCACTTGTGGGGACTTTGCTTCCTCCGACCAATAGGAGGGTAACATAATGGTGGGGAATATTGCCCCGAATTACAATGAATCACCTTGGGTTGACTTCACTAGGATAGTCTAATAACCCAAGGGCGACTTTAACCCTTGACCAATAGGAGGGTTACCCACAATGACTTGACATGAATTTCTCATTATAGAAACTTCCCGGAATAAACATCGGGTTACAATACATAAGAAATACAGATGAATACATTCCGAAGTTACAAATACATCAACATCTGGGAGGATTCAAAACTCCATCATTGGATTTGGGTTTTTGTGGTTTCTTCTTGTCTGGCAGGTTCAAATTCTTGGGTTTGGGCTTGTCCTTTGAGGAATTCGAAACTCCCACTGCTAGTGCTTGATCCTTGGTCTTGATGGTGCCCATTTGGACAAGCATGGATTGCTCATGAGTGAGTGACTCCATGAAGTTTTTCAGACTTGGCATCTGCTAATTTCAAAGGGTAAGCTTGTCAGAGTGAAATGTGCTCACAAAAATTGAGAACTCTGGCCCCAACTTCGAAAGTATAGACAAGATCAATTGGTCTTCTTTCTTCTCAATTCCACATTGTTTTAGCTGCAACACAAGTGACTTAAAATTGGTGAATAAGTCCTAGATAGTGTCATAGTGCATTGGGCTCAAGTTGATAAGATCATTCTCAAGCTGGTGACCACGTAGTTCATCAGTTTTCCCAAACAATGTCTCTAGTTTTACCCAGAACTCATTGTGTGTTGTTAAACGGTCAATGTGGAACAAGAGATCTCTTGATATGCTCAGACACAACAATCCATATTCCTCATCCAATCTGTTGAAGTACTTATCTTTCTCAACAACTGAGTTTGGTTCTACCTCAGTGCCCATGGTAATTGAAACATCCCCAAAAATTCACAAAAATTTAAAATCTTTCTATGTGATATTAAATGCTAAATCATAGCTAGAATGCTAGTTTAATAATTAAATTTTGTCTAGTTAACAGATAGATTACAAGACCAGACGTCAAGAGAAAAATTAGGAGTTAATTCCCTTTGGTTAACTGTAACTAAAAGGCTACAAAATTTTACTTACTAACTTGTAAGTCATATGCCACTAACCGCATTCAATCTATATTGATTTTTAGTCATGAATAAATGCTTATCAAAGGTTAATGAGTTTCAAATTAATGAATTTAGATCATTGGTTTGTTTGTAAGAATGTGTATGATTTTGATGGATATTTTCTTTTCTTGCTGAAGGGGGCTTGAGTTTAGCCCAAGGCTTACTTAGTTTTTCTTAAAGATAACACAGATCTAATGCTTGTACATGATTCATAGGTAAAAACTAACTTCTAAGTTTACGATGTAAGAATTTAAGGCTCGGAAGACTAAACGAGTAAGTTAGGAAAGATCTTTAATATTTAGACTTAAGCTTCAACTACCACAGTGACTCTATTTATTGTCTATACTATTGAAGCGTAAGAATTTCTAGGCCTACAACAAAGACTATTCTACCTAGGTAGTAATTTGGAGTTGATAGTGTGATTATTTTTTCTAAACAAATAAATTATATAAAGGATGGTATGCAATTATAAAACATGCTTTTAGTTGTTTTTTCTAGTAGAAGCCCTAATACCTTCCAAATAATTTATAACTATGGATTTTATCCATGTTAACCCTAGAAATTACCTAAGCATTAACATTCTTATCTTAGCAACTAAAACTAGTTACAAAAAATACAAACCTAGGCATATATTCGATGCATAAATTAACGACTACAATCTAGCTAAACTCCAACATGCATAAAATAACCTGTTTATTGTTAACAAAAGTAATGGTGTTGTTTTTACACAAATCGTAGGTTCCAAACTATATCGAGCACAAAAATATTTCAACAATAGTGTAATACACATGGTGGATGCTCGCTTGATGAAGGGTTTTGGGTGATAAACCCTAAGCAACGACATTCAAAGCTTTACCCTAAAAATTCACTTGGTTTCAATTCAGTTGTTTGTTTTTGGAAGGAGGAGTAGGCTGACAGGCACTCGGCCTCCTCGTTTCTCTGCAATAGTTTTCATTCTTGTCTTTGCTGCAGCGTTAGCAGACTTAAATCTCTGGTTCTTTTCCATCACCATTTTCATCAAGGCTCAACGTTTAAATAGTGGCAATTTCTTGTTTTCCCATGGTGTTAGCAGGTTTGAATCTTTGGTTCTTCGCCATAACCGTGAGCTCAACGTTAAGTAGTTGGTAAGTTTAGGATAATCTCCTTGAATTCTTATTTTCTTTTAATTATACTAAGCTATAAAATAAACAACTCTAAGCATTTTCTATTTGGTGATAGGTGATGCTGCTTGGAATTGTATAGCTGAATGTTGAAGGCAAAGAGCTGAAGGGTGTGAGCATGAAAGGCTCGGGTAAGCCTCGGTCCCAACCTTGGGGTACCCTTCATCGTGAATGTGTCGCATATGATACCAATGGTGCTTGTGGAATGTTACTACATGTTCAAATTTTACTTGTGGTAAAATGATGTTTTTCTTTGGAGAAGTTGTGGAGGCCGTAAGACCGTCCTTAGTGATAACCCTTAGGGTTTCACCAATGAACTACGACTCTTGTAAAAAGGATTTAGGGTAAGAATATTACTGTACCAAGGTTTGAAAACATTGTTCAAAACTAGATTTAAGTTATATGGAACTTCCTTGGCCTCTTGATCAGCAACCGTAACTATTTCGAGGCTGAGAACCGTGAAGGCATTTTGGTTTTATGAGTTGCACCCTGTGGCAACTGTATTGGTTAAATTATTTATAAAAAGAAGACTCTGTTTATAATTCTTTTGTCTTTAAATGGTAGAGCTTACGACCATAGTGCAAATATATGTTTATCATTTGTTTTTCCTTTGGTATTTTTGATTGCGTAGTGCATTAAGCTTGGTAAAGAGTTTTCAACGTTTTATTGTAATTTATTCTATGGCTGCGAATTGGTTAACGCTATTTGGCAAATTAGTTGTTGCAGTTTTGTTTGTGCACTCTATACTGTAAAGGATTATCCTAGGGTTTGATTTTAATAAATAGTTTGGGGTATCTTCTTGTTCTGTAAATGGATATAAAAGAATGTATTAGAGATTCGGGTTTAGAAGAACATTTTATGGATATTATAAATAATATTAAAGTTATAATGATTGTTTATAATTTGGTTTACTAAGTAATTATTTTATATACTATAATATATTAGGTGTTATAATCTTAACCATTTTCAACCTTTTATCTATACCTCATGAACTTACTGTGCTAGATGTTTAAAAATAAATAGTTTGAGGTTTAACTATGCATTATTTTCCATAATGTGACTAGAGTAACATTGGTTATATTTTAGGTTTTACAGTATTAAAATAATGATTGGTTGTTCCTTACTAAGTGTAAATAATTAGATTATAATACTGTAATTATTAATGTATTATACTTCACACAGTTTAATGTCTGTGTGACAAAAGCTTTACTATAATAGACTTTATATAATATTCTTAGAGGTTTTTGTATAAACGTTTAAGTTTCATAAATGGATTATTATGGTAAAATAGATGGAAAATGACAATAAAAAGCTTCCAATATCAAAACAGTTACTCAAATATATTGCTGGTAACTTATTAGAAGAAAATATTGTTGATTTATTTCTACGTAAACTCTTCAATTCGATAATAATTCAGATCATTTTATCCATGTATTATCATTCCTATCTATAGCTAAACAATCCTTCTGTACTAGAGTACGTCATCGTAAGATGAGTGGAAAACTACAGAAAGGAAATTTACTCATTAATCAATCATTTCTAATTCTAGACTCATTTATTCTGATAATCATATACAAGTAAACTATCCTCAATAAATTGCAGCCTTAAGCATTCTACTAGCAGATTCAAAATATCTAAGTAATAATAGGAAAAACTAAACATGGCTGCTTTCATTCCAATAATTTGCTTGGACAAAAAATAAATAAGATAACACAATGAAACCTGGTAATTTGTAGAAGAGACAAACAACCCAAGGATCTTGTTCCATCCAACCTTTTCCTGAATATAGCTCAATTGCTTGTCTTAGGACCCCCGAGCCTATCCACTGATCCACCCAAATGAAAGCAATGTGTGGAGAAATGGGATTAAATACCCCTGGAAGTCAATAACAATGATTCTGTCCTTATTAGTATAGAACTCAACTATGTGGCTACACTAGTTCTGAATGCAAAACCTTAATCACTCAATCCACTTCTAACCTTCCCCTCATCGAATCTCTTGTGCTCCTTTTTCAACTTCAAAAATTTCACAAGGTAATAATGAACAACCCCCTGCTGATTTCAATGGATAGATATATGCATGCCTAGGTAGTTTGGTTAGTTTTTTTAATCAATGAGTCACCTGGTTTCCTCTACTTTCTTCGGGAACATGACCACAAAATTAAGGAAGTTACCCCCTGCAACAACTAGAAGTGATTGAGGATGCTGCCATGTGTTAGTTTGCTCTCACCCCAGTCTATTCCTCCTAGTTGGTTAGTGGAGACTCATTCAATAGCCTCCTTAGGATATTTGTCTCATATTTTATTTATTAAATAATAAAATATTCAACTTAATTGATTGCAGTCATCCTTTACCCACTTGGTCAATAGTCATAAACTTTACAATAAAAGTAAAATATTATGTTTTCTTAAAAATAAAATATTATTGAAATTGGGGTACGTGACAATAACTCTGTAAATCCATTTGGCTCTCAATTGAATCTCCATTTCTGCCTTCCAATTGAAGAAGTTTAAATGCATTAGCAATATGTGGGTAGCCTCCATTTCCGCCTGCGCTGATGATGAAGAAATTGTTGAATGTTGTGCAAAAACACAATTCGATTTTATTTGGAACACCACAAAAAATGCAGCTCAAATCACTCTGAATTGATCTGCAACTCAAAAATATCCAATAGGCTCTGATACCATGTGAGAATTTTAAACCACAAGAGAATCTAGGAGCGTTAGTGAAGCTCACAAATCAAATTTGGTGCAAAAACTAGCAAAAACCATCAATTGAGAAGAAAATTACACACACAATGTGAACATAAACAAGATAATTTTTAACTATCTAACATTTAAACATGTTATTATCAGGTATATATTACAACATAGGATTTTTGTGAGGCTTTTGAATCCCAATGTGAGCATACAAGTCAAAATTTCCAAATTGGGATCAAACCCCTTTAGGTGGGCCAATCACGCCCCAAATCAGCCCAAACAACAACGAATTGCTGATTGGATGTGGCTGAAGTGATGTGGGTCAATGATTACACCTTGGACAGCATGGGTGTGGAAATTTTGGTGATTGAGAGCCTCAAGGTATCATTTAATGCACCAAATCAAGCAAAAAATCGACAAAATCCACCTCTAGCGCTCCAAGTCAACCAAGCTGTCCACATTAAATGAATGGGAGCGCACCAACAATGATGAGGGCACACATGTGGCTGGTTGACTAAGCTAGAGTGCTCATGTGGGTGTGAAATCCCCAATTTGACTTGGCATTTGTTCAACTAAGCACCCCTAGTCCACCACATAGTGTATTAATGCTTAAAAAGCAATAAAATTGACCAAGTAGTGTAATTAGGGACTAATGAGTTGGATTAATATTCTAATATTCTTCATCACATTACCCCTTCTATGATACTTCTGGATGAATAAAAGGTTGCATAATGACAACAATGCCTACATAAAAATTTGAGATCTTCCCAAAATTGTTCAATTATGTGGGGATTAGTTGCTTTTAATCCTTGACCTTATTATCAAATTTAACTCATTTTATGCATATTTATGAAAGTATTTTATTATGATTTATTATCATCTTATTCATAAAGTTATATTTATTCTTCATGTTAGAATATAATCCGTTGGGATTATATATTGTAAATAAATAAATAAATTTGAATAGTAGGAAGCCGAAAAGGCTGGACGGAAGGTGAAACACAACCGTCACATGAATGTATAAATGAATGCATTAGCATTGGAATAATATTGAATCAGGAGTTATACCTATCAGTGGTATCAGAGCGCTGCCATAACTCTTGGCTGCATTTCAGTCCTGCCCCTCCTAGCTGCCAGACTGCTCACTCATTTTCCTCAGTCTGCAGATTGCATGCATTGGTGCATCGGCTGGCTGCTCTAACGCTCTGCTCAGCCCTATCCATCCTCTGCATGATGTGATAATCCACTCCCTTTGCTGCACTATTGCATTTTTTGTGAAGGAATACAGAAAACCTAATTTTCTGTGACCGTATAGACTATCAGTGCACCATCACCATGAATCGTGACTGCGTGGAGACCTGCATGAAACCCTATTATGGGATCTATTCTGAAGCAGTGGTTCTCATTAACTGGTAGCTGTACCGCCATTTCTCATTCCACTTGCCCTTCACTATTTATCTCAAGTATCATATCATAGATTCTATTCCTATGTCTTAGATATACAAAATACCCACCAGTTCCACCAAGGCGTCTGCATATAGACAGTTCCTCGCTTATTTTCTTGTATAAATATTGTCTTCCATTGCCATAACCCATATAATCAATTCCACCAACAACTCCTCTATGCTTTACTCCAACATCGTGCTAGCGATCATTGTCACCATGTCGCCATAGACTTGGAATTGGCGGTCCGGGCGAAAGTTTGGCTTCTATTGTAAGGAGAATTCTACCAGCTGCCTCCATTGCTACTTCTAAAGATGGAGGATCTATAATTCGTGGTGCATTTTATGTGCCTATGTATTTGATGCGTTGGGGAAATAGTATTTGCTACTGCATGCATGAACACACCTTGTGGATTGATCTCATTCCAACAAACTCCTTGAAGATGCCTTGTTAATTGAAAGCTGCGATGAACAGAGATTGAAGACGCCTACAACGTTCCCGGAGTAAATGGAAATTATCTGTGAGTTTGAAGAGGCCTGCGTATTGAAGAGGCCTATGTTGGAGCTGTGAGTTTGAGTTATGACTGCTGCGTTTTACTTATTGTTGGTACAGACTGCATAAAACCTATTTTTTAACCTATCTTATGCGTGCTGCGTATTAGAGCTGTATATATGCAGCGTGGAGGACGATTACATGGTATTGGCCGCAAAATTGATCAGCTGCGCTAAATTTCAAGCTCCGGACGGTTCTTTGGCTTTATAAAGGAGTTGCAGATTCTAAAATTGCATCTTGTGAAGGATGCCGGCTTGTATAGGTCAATTTTTGTCCACATGAGAGGTCTGAAACCTTAATGCATGCCTTTTTGAAATCGTGTAAGTGTTTTAACCGGGACAGATAGAAGGAAATGAACTTTAAATTTTCTGAAGGATCGAGCTAGCTGCCTGCGTTGAAGGCTGCGTGCTACTGAAGGCTGCGTGCTGCTGAAGGCTGCGTTGGAGATGGCGCCGTTGCTATGTTGAATACTGATGCGTTGAAGGCTGTCTGCGTTGAAGTCTGAATATGTCTGCGTGGAGGTAAAATTTTTGGTGTGATCATTGGATTACACAAACCCTAATTTTGACCTAATTCCTTGCATGGAGTGACTGCGACCTCTGGCACTGAATGTCTGAAGAGACGTGACCGTCTGTTGAAGTGTATATGCTGTGTATTGGAGCTTCCCTTCTCTGACTGCGTGGAGGATCAGCTATGAATTTGAAGGGTCAAATTGCTGTAAAAACACTGGTGTTCTTGTAATTATTATGCTGGTGTTTTTGTAATTATGCCAGTTTTACAATATTATTGCAATCATCCACCTTCTCCACTAATGCATGAGCCTGAAGCTGAGTCTGCCTACACCTCTCTCATGGGATATATTGTGACCTGATATATATATGCTGACTGATATATTGTCACTGATATATGTATGTTGCGTTGAAGAATAATGTATGCTGATTAGTGCACTAGTGGAAGTGTTGTGTGTAAAGAGTGCCATCTCTTGTGATCCATGTAGAGCAAAATCCTTGTGTTTCACACCATTACCAATTGCATAAAGACCCTGAAGGCTGTGAATTGGTACTGAATTTCTTCTTCCTGAATTGCTGCGAATTGAAGCTACGATACTGTCATTGTATTACTTTAAAACCTGAAGTTGAGATTGTAAATCACCTTGGCAGAGACTGTAGACCTGCAAGGTTATTATTTTTTCTATTTCTCTTTGTCATATCAAGTTCATTATTGTAAATTACACTAACAGTTGTAAAGATGCAATCTTTGGCATCAATAGTTGGTGCCACTCTCTCGGGAAAAGATCATTCCAAAGGAGGAAGCAGCAAGAGAGGCAGAAGAAGAAGAAACTTCAAAGGCAGAGGGGGCAGAAACAACTTCAGCAAAAGATCAGATTTGTAGTGCAAGCATTGTGGAAAGACTGGGCACACATCAGATCAGTGTTGGACTTCGTGGGACTCCATCAAAGACAAACATAACCAGAAGAAAGATGACCAATATGCTAGTAAATCTTCTGATTCTTGTATTGTTGCACATTGTAATCTTGGAATTAATGAAATGACTTCACTTTCATATTACAAAGATTGTTGGCTGCTTGATACTGGTGCAACATCACACATGAAATTTAGAAAAGATTGTTTTGAAGAACTTAATGAAACAATAGATGGCATAGTTTACTTTGCAAATAAGTCAAGTATTAAACCAAAGGGAATGGGCACCATTCGACTGAAGATGCCTGGATTCCCTGATTTCTTGTTGAAGAATGTTCTTTATCTTCCAGAGTTGCAGAGAAGCCTGCTGTCCTTGGTGGAGATTCGACAGCAAGGCCATTCCATCCACATGTTTGATGGAATTGTTGAAATAAGAAAGTCCTCTGACAACCAAGTCATCATGACTGGATACGAAGATGGGAAGCTGCTGAAGCTAAAGGGTTCATCTGCAAGAGTTCAGAACTATGCCTACCTCTCTCAGCATGGAGAAGGTAATTTGTCATTTAGTTCACTGTGGCATGCAAGATTTGGTCATCTAAATTATAACAGTCTTCGTTTGTTGAGAAAGAATGGTGTATTTGGTTTTCCCACCATTCCCAAAGAGAAGAAAAAATGTGATGCATGTATATTAGGGAAACATAGTAAGCTGCCATTCCATGAATCTAATTTCAGAGCAAGTAGGAAATTAGAACTAGTGCATTCTGATTTATGTGGCCCAATGCCAACTCCTTCAGCAAATGGGAATAAGTATTTTATGACATTTGTTGATGACTACTCAAGAATGTGCTGGATTTACTGTTTAAAGACAAAATCAGAAGCATTTAAAACATTCAAAGACTTTCATGCATTGATTGAAAAACAAGCAAAATAAAAAATTGGTACACTTCGTACTGATAATGGGAAAGAATACACTTCAAATGCTTTTGAAGATTATCTTCGCCAACATGGAATTGCACATAAGACTACAGTTCCCTATAATCCTCAACAAAACGGTGTAGCAGAAAGAATGAATAGAACCATAATGAATATGGTTCGCTCAATGATGTTTTTCATGAATGTAAAAC
>LPNX010857437.1:156509-169971 GCA_001517045.1 Pseudotsuga menziesii
GTGTCTCATGGAGATCACGCAAACAGTAAGTTCCGACAGATTCAACAACAGAAGCAGAATATGTGGCTGCAGCTGAAGCAACGAAAGAAATAGTATGGATCAGGAAGATACTTGAAGATTTGCAAGAAAAACAAGAAAATTCCACTCCATTATTGGTCGACAATACTTCTGCAATCAAGCTGGCTAAGAATCCTAGATTCCATGATCAAACCAAACACATCAACACAAAGTATCATTTGATTTGACATCATGTAGAGGCCAAGATAGTTCATCTTTGACATTGTTCCACAAATGATCAAGTTGCAGACATCTTCACCAAAGCGCTTGGACGAGAAAAGTTTGAAAGATTCAGAAACATGCTAGGATTTACGAACACGCCTTCGGATTAAGAGGGGGATTGTTAGAATATAATCCATTGGGATTATATATTGTAAATAAATAAATAAATATGAATAGTAGGAAGCCGAAAAGGCTGGACGGAAGGTGAAACACAACCGTCACATGAATGTATAAATGAATGCATTAGCATTGGAATAATATTGAATCGGGAGTTATACCTATCACTTCATAGTGGCCAATTTCATTATTTTAGGAAATATCTTTTTCTCTAAAATATGTATTTATTTAAGTTTAATGACTTTAAACATAAATTGTATTGTACATGGAGATAGAGGTGCATAAATTGATATCATGTGTTGGGTGTGCTAGGTGTGTGGACCATTTTCATGGGTTGGTTTTGCTAGGTTAGTTCCTTAGTGGTATTATTTTGGATTTATAATATTTCTTGATTTCATTCTCATATTTAAATTAGTTCATCTCCACCAACTCACATTTTTGATGAGGACTAATGCCTAGATTGCAAGGAGAGTCAGGAAGTGAGGGATTATGATGGAACACCATCACCATTTCTTGATTTAAAAGGTGGAGGATTTTTTTATTTCCTAATTGGTCATTATTTATGCAAGCCTAGATTTATTTGGTACATAAAATATAGGTCTTTGTATGAAATGATTTTTCAAGGTGCTTGTTAACAATTGTAGTCCTTATTTGACACCGCTTGGCATTGTTCCTCCATATTAATTTTATGTTGGCATTTTTTTATTTAATGTATCTCCAACAATATTATTTCCACTCCATTACGTCTTATTATGCCATATCCACCCCACCTATATAGAATAAGTCCATGCCACAACTATTTTATCCCTTTGAAACCCAACAACAATCTACTTAGCTGGTTGTTATAGAAACCCAGATTCTCTACTATGCTTAGCTTGTTTAAATCCTTTTCATTTAAAATATATCCCTCTAGTAAATTTTCAATGATTCCTACCTTACATATACCACATATCATGCAATCCTCATCTATAGCTTCCATCTCATTTATGTATTTTCATTGTTCAATGAACCATTTTAGTGGTGGAAGTGTAAGAGTTATTACAGATGGCATGGTCGAAATTTCTGTTTAGTTCATTGGGGAGTCAATGATAGGTGGCGTATGAAATTATTGAGCCAGTGATATCTAATAATGTTATGGCCATTGAACTTCACCTTTGATTAGTTTAATCACTCCCAAGTGGGATTTCTTGAGCTCCAAAGGAAGTGAAGTTTCCCATACCTTCCAAGCCATTAAATGAGGTGATCAAAGCTAGTTCTAACTACTGCTCTTCTTGATTGTTGAACAAGAATAATTTTCCACCATTTCCAAGTTGTTGTAACATATTATTATCGACCATTGCTTGTGTAATGGTGAGGGGTATTGAAAGCCCATTATCTTCCATGATGGCTCTATTTTCCTCTTGAAGGAGACTTGGATACTTATTCCACATGCCTGTCATTTGGACTCCATAAGGAATCATCCCTATCACATTCACAAATCTTGGATTAAGGAGCAAGAACACCTAGGCACTCTTGTTCCCACAAATAAAATTTCCAAGAAGCCTCTCAAGATTGTTGTAACAGATACAATTTGGAAACCAACAAGAGGAATAGTATTCATCTACAAGTACCATAAACATGTATGTTTTCATTTTTTATTCAACTAATTTTGCATTTTGCATGTTTCTTTTGATGAGATATTCATTATAATATATAATATATATATATTGTATACAAAGTGCTCCTAGGACACTTTGTTTTTTTATTATTTTGAGAAATGGAGAAGGAGCACCTAGGCACTCTTTTTCCCGCAAATTAAATTTCTAAGAAGCCTCTCAAGCTTGTTGTAACTGATACAATTGGGAAAGCAATAAGAGGACTAGTACATATGCACTGCCATAAGAATTTAGGGTAGGGGAATCACTAGCTAAGAAAAATTCTTTAATATACCACTTTTGAGTTCCTTCAATTTTAACAAGCACCCAATCCTAGATGTTTGTAATACTATGATTCCAAAGGGAATCCCAAGTATCTCACAATCAATGTATTCAAAACTATTTGAGTCACTAGGAATCCATTGATACTAACTCAACCCCATTAAAAATTAAGTTGAGTCGGTTGTTGACTCGGTTTGACTTGGTTGAGCCATACCCTAACTTGTTGGTTTGACCGAGTTAGAGAGTGAATAGATTGAATTAGTTTTAACTTTTAGGCACCTTTAATTTCATGATATGAGCCCCATTTAAAAAAGTATGAAATGTATTAAAAAACCTTAAACACATAATTCTAATTACCTTATCTTACCTCTTCAAAAATCTTTCCTCGCCTCATTCATCAATCATTGCTTGCACTTGGAAAGCATGGAGTTGATTTGGTGAGTACACTTTAATTGATGTTAGAGATTATTTTAGAGGGGGGTTCAACTGTGGATTTACGATTTATGTGTAAATATTATGAATATTATAATTGGTGAGGCTCTGGCTTTATGGTCGCTAGATGTAGAGCCTCATATTTGTGTGTAAGGGAAGGTGTTTTATTTCCTTAATTTTTTTTTCTTCGTAAAATATACTTAACACATGTTTAAAAAACCAAATTGAATTAAGTATGAGTATAAAACTACCGAATTGAATGAAAGTATGAATGTAAAGCCACCGAATTGAATTAAAGTATGAATGTAAAAACATTTTGTATCGGAAGGAAAGTGTTTGAACTCCTATAAATACATATTAACATGGTGGTAACAACTTTAACATCTTGATCTCCTATAGTATATTTCCAGGCCCATCTAGATATAAGATGCCATAGATTCATGCATATTATTTTTTGTGGCTTTCTTGTTTTTTATGTTTTTGAAAAAAAAGTGAGAGTAACAGAGGAAGAGGTGCAAGGTTTGAATGTCACAGACTTGAGATTTTAGTCACGACGATGGTTGAGTCTTTATTATTTTTTTTCAAATTCGTTCAATGGTTTTATCAAGCAATACCCAATTGATCCATTCAAAATTCAAGCCTTTCATCTCACATGGATACAAGAGGTACTCATTTTAAATGTCTGCTCATTTAGGAGGTCCTTGTTTTCAATCCAAATTTTTGGGGTAGATTTTCTGAGTTGTTCATTAGTTCGATTCTTGTGGAGTTGGAATATTTCTCTTGAAATATTAAATGGGTTCATTATAGTTCAAGTTTGGAAATGATTCAACAACCAAAGAAATCACTCAATCCTCAATTTTGTGACCTCAATTTTTTACTGTTTGATTGGAGGTAGGCATGCTAAGAAATTCGGGCTGTTGTGGGGCCGATTTCACCTTGTGGAGGTCGTATTATTCATTTGTTGGTTGATTTTGGACAGCATGGGCCATGGCATCATCTAGACAGGGAACAGTCTTGTTTGTGAGGATGATTTGTGGAGATTGGTGGTGTTTACTTTCTGTTTGGCACATATGAGAGTTCCACATCTACGGTGATCCCCATGCTTCATCTTAGAAAATATCAAGGGTCATTACAGCAAAATAGGGAGCAGAAATCCATATTGACACCTATAGGAATATACTATAGCGTTGTTGGGTACTCTCTGAAGAAATAATCTTCAGGACACATAATCCATGCTTGAGTAATAAATAATTATATATATTGCAGATGATAATGATTACAAATGAAACTCGCCTTTATAGGCTTGAGCGTGTAAAATGAAAGGTTACACCCTTTCATATAATAATTAACTAATTTAATTAATATTTTATTTTATATTTGTTACATTGCCACTATCTTTAAGGGAGATTTGTCCTCAAAGATGTGCTAGTGAAAGATGTAGTTGCTGGAATTGTTCGGATTCCCACATTGCATCTTCTTCCGGGAGGGTTTTCCATTTTATAAGGTACTGTTTAATTACTCTCGTTCTTAATCTTCTTTCTCTGGTAGCAATGATATATTCTAGTTCAAAAATAATTCTTCCTTCATCATCTAACATGGGAAGTAGTGTCTATGCCTCCTGGTGTTGACCTATCATCCTTTTTAAGCATGAAACATGGAGGAGATTGTGGACACAACTTGATTTTGGTAGCTCCAATGCATATGCCATGTGGCTGATCTTCTTATTGATTTGATATGGGCCATAAAATACAAGAGATAATTTATTCTTTCCACCTTGTTTAAATGAAATTGTTTATAGGGTTGTAATCGTACAAATACCCAATCTCCAACTTCGAATTATTGTTCTATTCAATGTCGATCTGCTTGCTGCTTCATTCTATTCCTTGCGGTGTTTACATTCTCTTTAAGTATTTGTACAACCTTTTGATTTTCTTCTAAATGGTCATTTACTGAGGCGACCCTTCCTTGGTCGGTAATGAGATCCTTCCATTTTGGGGGTGCATATCCATAGAGGTCTTGAAATGGTGTCATTTTTCTTGATGTGTGATAAGTAGAATTATACCACCATTTTGCAAGATGTAACAATTGAACCCAATTATTTTGTTTATCAGTTATGAAGAAACGAAGGTAGGTTTCTAAGCATTTGTTGATGACTTCTGTCTGATCATATGTCCAAGGATGATAAGATGAGCTTGTTAAGTGACGTTCCAATTTGCTTGCAGAATTATCTCCAAAAATTACCTTTAAATTTGGCATCCCTATCACTCGCGATAATCTTGGGAAAACCAAGTAACCTGTAGATATTTTTATAGAAGGATTTTGCAGTTTCCTTTGCATAATAAATTTTCTTTACTCCTATAAAATGTGCATATTTGGTTAACCTGTCTACTACTACTCATATTTTGTCTTTCCCATCTGATACGGGTGGACCCTCAATGAAATCCATTAAAATTTCCTCCCACTTCTGGTTTGGGATATGCAATGGATGGAGTAACCTGAGACTTGAGATATTCTCTGCTTGATTTCTTTGACAAGTGTCACACTCTACAACATACTTGTGAATGTCAGCATTCATACCCTTCTAGAAGAATGATTGCCTTGCATTATAGTAAGTTTTATAAAATCCTACATGTCCAACGGCTGGGAAGTCATGTGATTCTTTACACACCTTGGTCTTAAACCTAGATTTTGCACTTAAGTAGATTCGTCCTTTGTACCCTAAGAGGTCATTCTTCCATTCAAATTTTGGATACTGATTTATGTCGTTAATTATGGAGAAAACCTTTGTATTCTTAGCATATTCAGTTCAAAATTCATCCAAAAATTCTGGAATCACCATTGATACATCATAGACTTGTACCTCTTCATCTTTCCTTGATAAGGTGTCATCTACTATATTTTCCTTCCCCTTTTTATGTAAAATCTCCATATCGAAGGTAGATATCCTTTCGATCCACTTTTGTTGTTTAGTCAGTACTGTATTTTGCTGTAATGAGTGTTGTAGACTATTATGGTATGTTTGTATTAGGAACTTGCTTCCCAAGTAATATTGTCACCGTTTAGTTAATGCATGCATGATGGAAAGCATTTCCTTTTTGTAGGTATACTGTAGGTATTCTCTTTTGTTCAACATCCTGCTTTCAAAAATGAGTGGATGATCTTCTTGCATTAGCACAACTCCTATCCCAAACCCTGAAGCATCACATTCAATTATAAATGGTTTTGAAAAATCAGGTGTTTCCAGAACGGGAGTTGAAGACATAATTTGTTTCAACATTTCAAAGCATTTTCTTGCTTCATCATGCCATTGAAAATAATTCATTTTTAGGAGATTTGTTGATGGAGCAGTGACATGTGCATAGTTCTTGATGAAACTTCGATAGTAACCTGTTAATCCCAAAAATTCTCGTAATTTTGAAACATTATTGGGTTGGGGCCACTCCTTCATCGCTTGGGTCTTCCTTGGGTCCACCTTGACTCCTTCCTTTGATATTATATGACCGAGATACTCTACTTCTTGCTCCCAAACGTGAATTTTGAATTCTTTGCATAGAATTGGTCTTCCTTCAAAAGAGATAGAACCTTTTCTAGTTGCTTCAAATGTTCTTTCCACGTCTTGCTATATATAAGGATGTCATCGAAGAATACTAACACAAATTTTCTCAAGTACGGCTGAAATAGTTCATTCATAGTTGCTTGGAATGTGGCAGGGGCATTAGTTAACCCAAAAGGCATTACTTTGAATTCATAATGTCCTTCATGAGTTTGGAAAACATTCTTTGCGATATCTTCTAATCAGACCTTGATTTGATAGTACCATGACCTTAAATCGAGTTTTGGAAAATACTTCGTGTCATGAAGTTCATCCAACATATCATCGATAAAGGTAATTTGAAACTTGTTTTTAATCATTATTTTGTTTAAGCCCCGATAATCAATGCATATCCTAAATGATCCGTCCTTCTTTCGTACTAACACAACTGGAGCTGCATATGGGATTCTGCTCTTGATGATGACACAACACTTCAATAAGTCTTGAACTAACCTTTCTATTTATTTTTTGTGATGGTGGGGATACCGATATGGTTTAAATTTGATAGGGTTTGACCCTGATTTAACCTCGATTATGTGTTCTATACTTCTTTCAGGTGGTAGCTGCATCGGTAAGTCTTCAAATATTTGTTTATATCTCTCAAGTAATTTTTGTATTTCTTCTTTGAACTTGTTATGTTTGCATTCTTGACCTTCCATTTGCTGACATTGAATCACACATGCCGACGCTCCTTTTCCAATGAGTTTCTCCATCTGTTGAGATGAAAATACTTGTGTACCTAGTGGTTGGAAACCATGTAGTTTATAATTTTTTCCTTGCCATTTAAACTTGATGAAATGTTTTTGGTGACTAGCAGAAAATGTTCCCAATGTTTGTAACCATTGGAATCCCAAAACGATATCCACTCCACCTAACGGTTATGTGTATATTTCTGATTCCAATTTGAAGTCCTATATTTGGAGTTTCACTTTGTGATTTTTTCTGACTTTTTCGATTTTCTTACCATCTGCGAATGTCACTTTCATGTCCAGAACTGGATGTACAAACAACTTGAGTTTTCTGGCGACTCTTATATCAAGAAATTTTTGAGTGCTTTCGGTTTCTACTAGCACTATAACATTTTCATTTTTTATATGCCCTTTTAACTTGAGAGTTCGTGGTTGACTAATGCCTGTCATGGCTGCTAGGGATATTTTGGGGGTCTCGTCGTTTCTGGGTTCCATATTTATGGTCGCATCCTCTTCATATTCTGACTCTTCTTCTTCTTCTGATTCACTATCCTCCTCTTCTTCACAAGTATATAATTTATTTGAATTGGCCTCGGGGTGACACCTATGTTTAGGATTCTATCTGTCTCCACATCGTCAACATTTTCCTTCCCTCATTCGTTGATTTTCAAGGTTCTTCCTGTCATCCCTTCTATGTGGAGGGATTTGTTTGTTTGTATTGTCCTATAGAGTTGACTCGATGTTTCTCTATGAATATGAATTCCCTTTGTTTGATTGGAAATTGTCAAATTTGGCCTTGTCTGCTTTTGCCTTCCGTCTTGCTACCTCAACATTCGGTATGTCATGCATTTTTAACTCTTTTTGTATGTAAGGTTTTAGTCCTACCAAGTAATTTTCTAGTCATTTTCTGTCTGTTAACCCAAATACTCTGGTAGTGAGTGATTCCCATTGGTGTGTGAATTCTTCGACATTTCCTTTTTGTTGTAACCTGGTATGCTTTGAGAAAAATTCATCTTTGTTGATTCCTTGAAACCTTTTGAGGAAACCATTTTTGAACAAATTCCATGTGTCTGCAAAATTGTCACCTTTCCACCACATATACCGGCTGTAGGCATATCTTTCAAGGTGCATAGATGCATACTTCAATTTTTCTACATCTATTGTGATGTTATAGATATTAAAGTATTCCTCTTCTTTATTTAACCACGTAATGAATTGTTCATCATTTCCATTGAACTTTGACATTTCTATTTTTTCAATGGGGGGATACACTATATAATGCTGATATTGATTGCCTCTTGTCTTGTTGCGTAGTGGTGATCCTGAATTGCTGGCTGAAGCACACAACATATTTGAATCGTTTTTTTGTTTGCAACGATCTTTTGTCTTATTCTTTTCCATCATTTCCATGAGAATATTTAACTTGTCATTCAGTTGGTCTTGTTTTTCCTTCATCCCATCCAATTTGTCGTCTAGCCTTCTATATAACACTGAAACAACTTCCTCACTAATTTCATTTTTCAGCTTTGCATTGAAATTTTTTATTTCTTCCTTTAAATCTTCTTGACTCTTAATAATGCGATCATTGAAAACCATCTCCAATTTTTTGATTTAGGATTTTAACTCCGTCGTCAAGATTCTAAGGTGTGGTGGTGAATAATTGGATCCAATTTTGGCTTATGAGGATGAGTAATATTTGTGGGAATTTTTTGTGTGTGTGCTTGATTGAAATCAAGTGGCAGTATTAATAATAATATAATAATTATTATTATTTGAAATATTATAAGGTTAGAATATAATAAAGTTAATATTTATATTTATTTAACTTTATTATTTTATTTTTTGAACCAAAAAAAAATTGTAGGTTTCTACGTGGAGGAGTGGGGCGTGGAAGTTGGTGGGAAAGGAAGCATGGAGGCAGGTGGAAGAGCACAGGTTGGACGAGGACTAGGAGGTGTAGCTAGGGTTTTCACCCTAGCTTGTGCTGATGAGCACCTACTAAGGAATCTGGAATCCTTAGTAGCAGTTCAATAATGCAAATAAAACGAAACTGGAATAAAAACTAAGCTAAAGCGATAAAAGTAGATAACATGAAATAAGAACAACAGAGAAATGTATAATGTTTTTTATTATTATTAAGATTACCTCTGATGAGGAGGTTGGTGGAGTCCGTTGTGCTAGTCCGATGTCGGTGGCTTCGAGCTCCAAGCTGCTCCTTCTCCTTCTCCGATGGTGGAAAATAGGCCAAAAGGGTTCTCAATGGTGAAAATAGCTTGATGGTGAGCTAGGGTTTCACGAGATGTTTTGGCAGAGTAAGGATGCTATGACTGTGGATGTGAAATGAGGGGTCTCCATCACTTATTTATAGTTTTTTAGTGGTGGAGTGCTTGCCCATGGTTTTTGGAAACCATGTGGTTTAGGGCAGCTTGTTTAGGGTTTTTGCTGTTTTAGGGTTTTCTTCCTTTTCCTCATTATTTTTATTCCTTTTCTTCCCTTTTGGGGATTTTTGCTATTTTTAGAGGAATTTTGGTTATTTTTGGAGGAAAAAGGGGTTTTTTGGCCTTTTGGAGGCATTTTAGGCCTTTTGGAGCCTTTTTAGATGGTTTTATGGCCTTTTGGAGGCATTTTAGGCCTTTTGGAGGCTTTTTAGTGGGATTTTCAGGGAAAAATGGTAGGCAAATGGACGAATGAGCCATGAAATGGGGTAGATGAGGTAGTTAACCATTTTTGGGTGTTAACAGATTGCCCCCTAATGTGCGAGGGCAGGAGCTCATCGCATGGCCGATGGACATCATGAGTCATATTTGGTTTGCCTTGTGGTGATGGAGAAGAGAAGGAAGCAGCTGAAGTCCGGGACACCGATCTCGAACCACCTGCAAGGACTGAAAAGTACATAACCTCAATAATGGATGAGGGATCATCTGATAATATGGACGAGGCGGGCATTCCCATGCTCGTATCAGAATATAACATAACAATATAAATGGTCCTCAAATACTGGATGAGGAAAGATCTCAATAGATAGACGAGGCGGGCATACCCATGCTCGTATCAAGATACATGAAAATAACTGTGAGCCCCGAAAAGAGGGACCTGTAGGATACATAGGAACTGCTGTATATATCATAAGTGTCCAGAGGGGACACAAATCTGGAACATACTGCTGAGCTGACTATGTCTGAGCGGAACAACTAAAACACTGGAATGACAGCAGTGCTACTGAATGTGGTACCAAAGGCACTGGTGAGCTGTTGGATTAGAGTGACCAGGGTCATGCTCACAATGGTACACTAAACTGGAACTGAACTGGGTACTCAAGGAAGCATAGAATGGGATGGCTTCCGAATACAATCGCCANATCAGAGTGACCGGGGTCATGATCACAATGGTACACTGAACTGGAACTGAACTGGGTACTCAAGGAAGCATAGAATAGGGTGGCTTCCGAATACAATCGCCAACGCAGCCCAGACATCCACGGGAACATATAACTGGGTGTTCCGAAGTGACTCACCAATGTGCTAGAGTCGGGGGAAATCNAGCCTCGACATCCACTGGAACATATAACTGGGTGTTCCGAAGTGACTCACCAATGTGCTAGAGTCGGGGGAAATCCGGGGTCTTCGACAAACAACAGTAGTGATATATATCCTGCGCGATTATCAACGATGCGAATAAGGTACTGAAGTCGAGCATGTGAGAAACAACCAGTCGGAGAGGCAATGATGACTCCTCTCAAAATGGTCCGTAGGCACTCACCANCAATCAGTCGGAGAGGCAATGATGACTCCTCTCAAAATGGTCCGTAGGCACTCACCACAGATGGTGATGGGTCCAAGGCGCAGGGCCTCTGGGTCTATCCTCTGGAATAGAGGGGCTGTCGTCGACAGAGGGAGACCTGCAACTATCAAGGCAATGATGTTTCCTTGACAGGAGCGCGAGGTGCAAAGCTGAAAAGGTGATAGTGCTGATGTCAGGAGTGAGCAACTGGGGGGAATAACTGGGCAAGTAGAGTAGGGGGACTCAAAATTCCTTTGTTCAGAGTATGATGGCGGGGATGATCGGGCAGCATATGAAACTGACTGGGGGTAAGGAATCATATCGGGATAGCATCTGAGGGTAAATGGGCTGAGGTAGACTCCAGCTGTGGGCAGAATGGTAGGAGACTGCAGAATACTCTGAACAAAGGCGACCTGATTGGGGGTGCTGCCGAGATGATCGATCAGAGCGCCAAAAGGCGCGGGGGGAGAGCTTCATGGGTTAGGGACCTTGAAGGAATGTGGATATGATACTGTCCGGTGGATTTTACAAGCCCAGGACAGTTCATGCTCGTGGTTGCTTTCAATTTTACGGAGTCTGAAAGCAAATAAGAAGACTCTGTAATGATGGAATGGTACTGTCATGTGGCTTTTACGAGCCCATGACAGTTCATGCTCGTGGTTGCTTTCATATTTAAGGAGTCTGAAAGCAAATAAGAAGACTCTGTAATGATGGAATGGTACTGTCATGTGGCTTTTACGAGCCCATGACAGTTCATGCTCGTGGTTGCTTTCATATTTAAGGAGTCTGAAAGCAAATAAGAAGACTCTGAAAGAATGAAATGGCACTGTCATGTGGATTTTGCGAGCCCATGACAGTTAATGCTCGTGGTTTCTTTCATATTTAAGGAGTCTGAAAGCAAATAAGAAGACTCAGAAATGTTGGAAGGGTCATGCAAGGAGGAAGTGTTTAATTAGGGGACATTTATGATGATCAGAGCTGAGGGAGGGGGGGGAACACTGGTGGATCTCCTTGTGGGGTGGATGGATGGGGGCAAAATAACGAGACCTTTGCAGTATGACAGGAGTGAATGGCTCATGTAAAAAGTGTGGAACGATCATACTGCGGCCGATGTGGCGCGCATAGTCGAGTCGACCATGAGGGTCTAAAAAATGGGTAAAAAATGATGTAGTCAAAAAGATGCAATGAGGTGACCATTGGGAAGGTCTCGTCGTGCTGGTTCCAATGGTGGAAAGGGTTCGGAAAACGGACTCCGTATGGGTTCGAAATGGTCAAACAAAGAAAGGGTCAACGGGCTATAAATAGTAAGTGGGCCCAATATGACACGTCATTTGTACTATTCCATTTCGCAGACGATCGGAGTGTACCAGAGCTTACGTGGGATTTCTGGATGATCTGACCAGCGGTTTTGCGATTCGGGAGAGCCAAGTATTCCTTTGAACTTATACCTGTTTTCTTTTTGGGCTGGGGGGAGGGTTGTGGGTCCCAGGGAGGTCTTTGTACGGTCCACAAGGGTGGACCGCGGGTTTCGACCGAGACAACCGCGGTTTAGACCGCGACTGTACGGCCGCACAGCCGCGGTTTGGACCGCGACTGTAGGCGGCACAGCCGCGGTTTGGACCGTGGTATAGATATAAGGTCATCGAGATATACGAGCAGGATGTGGACCAAATCATGAAAGCAATAGGTCATGGCCCGCTGAAATGTTGCGCCAGCATTTTTGAGACCGAAAGGCATGACGTGATAGGCAAAAGTGCCCCATGGTGTAGTAAAAGCGGTCTTGTATTGGTCTTCCTTACGGATTTGTATCTGGTTATATCCGGAAAAACCGTCCATGAAGGAGAGGACTTCATGCCCCGCACACGCATCGATGAGCTGGTCAATGAATGGCGTAGGGAAATTGTCTTTGGGACAAGCGCGGTTTAGATATCGGAAGTCAGTGCATACTCTAAGGGTTCCCTGTTTCTTGTTGACAGGAACAGGGTTTGAAACCCATGTGGTATAAGCGATAGGATAAATGAATCCTGCTGTGCGAAGCTTCTCGATTTCTGTTTTGACAGCTGGGAGTTTGGAGGGGTGTATGGGACGCTGTTTCTGACGAACGGGGGTTACGTCAGGCCATGTGTCGATGTGGTGTTCTATAATGGCGGGGTCAAGGCCAGGCATTTCGGTATAGGACCAGGCAAAGACATCACAGAATTCTTTGAACAGTGCTTTATACGCGTCAACCTCCTGTTTAGTGCAAGATTATCCTAAAGCGATGAGTTCAGGAGTGCCCCCGGTGGCAACAAGATCAACTTGGATAACAGGTGATATGTTGGCCATGTTACCTTCTTCGAAGGCGTCAGGAGCAGGAATAGGGTCCTTGAACCAGTCGACTTTCGGGGGAAGGAAGTCTTTGGATTCTACTGCGAATTGGGGAGTAGTGGTAGACGGTGGTTCATCTGGGAGAAAGTATGAACGATGGTGCATATCATCCCAGGGATAATCTGGGGCGGTGAGAGCTTCAAGAATTTCTTCATCACTGTAGAATGTGTGGGTTGTCAGATTGGTTTCCGAGGGGGTGGTGATGGAAGAAAACATATAAATGTTCTCGAATTCTTCTGAAGCAGAAGATTCCGGGGGGTGGATCTCGACAATGGGGAGTTGGGATGTCT
>LPNX010857459.1:0-54142 GCA_001517045.1 Pseudotsuga menziesii
ATTATTATATTTATTACAAAAATATTGGAATGCTTTCTTCCCTTGTCCAAAATTACATATACTCCATATGGAATAACTATAATTGATTATTAACATTACATTTCAAAAAGTTGTATCTACTTAAAACATTGTATAACATTTTATAAGATTGATTATTAGCAGAACATTTCTTAAAAAAGTTGGAATAATAATGTCAAAATTCTTAAATTAGTATTGTGTTAGATTGTTGGGATACGTGTAAGTTGAGATCTGTTGAGATCTTATTTCTTAGGAAAAGTTGGAAGAATAATGTCAAAGTTCTTAAATTAGTATTGTGTTAAATTGTTAGGATACGTGTAAGTTGAGATCCGTCGAGATCCTATTTCTTAGGAGAGAGAGCTTATATAATGTAACGATATTTCATAATAAAATGATGAGTAGTGTTCAGTTCTGCATTGGTAGTGGTCTATTTTGGTATTAGAGCCTCATGTAAAGAGTGTTGGGCTGTGAGAGTAGTGAACTGCCATCATTAATCTCCATTGAAGGAGTGCTAGGAGTGACCATCGATGTAGAGGAGTTGTGTCACATACCCCAATTTTGTAAAATAATGTTAATTGTTTTAATTTGATTTCCTAATACATTATGTTAAATTTAATGCTAAGTAGGAACTGATGACTCAGCAGAGTCAAAAGATGTGGAATGTAATTCTGAATATTTTATTATTAATAAAATAAAAAGTGGAGACAACAGCTTGGGAGAGTTGTTAATAAGAGTGTTACTGGTCAAACTGGTGGAAGGAACTAGGTGGATAACAGAAGACAAGTGGCAGCATCCTCAAAAACTTCCTATGTTGCAGGTGGCAACTTCCCTACATTTGGGGTCATGATCCCCCAAGAAAGTGGGATCAGAGCAGGTGGCTCAATAAATGACAACTAACCCAAAAAGACCTAGGCAATCTTTTAAAAGTACCCAATGTAGAGAGCTGAGGCTGCTCAGATATTTTCCAGGAGAAGAATCATTCAGGAGGAATGCACTTCAAGGAATTCATTGGGAAAAAGGGAAAACTGTAAGGAAGGTGTTCTGAGAGAAAATCTGCAGTAATTTGGTCTGATACAGCTTGCTAGCTGAGAGAAATTTACTGGTATTAAGTCTCAAGACTAGTACTTTATTATTGCTGCACCTAGTTCCAGCCAGGGAGACCAGAGCAAGCTCGGGGGTCCTGAGGAGTCGTTGTTTGAGCGCTCTCCAGGAGTTGGTAGGGAGGAACGGCCTCCCATTGTTGTTGTCGTCCAAGCTCTCAGAACAGGTTCTGTTATTATTTAATTTCTGTGTTATTATCTGTGTATGATTGAATGATGCTTTTGCAGTTTAAGATGTAAAAACTTAATGGATTGTATATAGAATATTGTTTAGTAATGAATTTATGCTTAATGAGAAACAAACCCTACCTGTGTTTTTCCTCATCTGGAGTGATCCAGATCGTACTCCAGCACAGGTGGTGAAATTATATAAATAAAGATAGTATGATGAAAATGCAGAATAAGATGTTAGTTGAATTATAGAATATTTCCTTTTATTTTGTTATTAGAAGAAATATCTTTTGTACCAGGAGTAGTGTTAAACCTGGACTGAGATTGTCAGTTTATTAGAAACAGAGAAGGAAGCTATATTATTTACTGATAGTAGTATGTATAGGTAGTTAAAATAGTTCATGATACAGTATTTACCTTCAATAAACTTATTGCTTATTTGAATTCAAGAAAAGAGTATAATAATTAAACTAGAGTAAGGTTAAGCTAAATAAAAATGCTTTACAACTTTACAGTTTACTTCTTTCCAGTTTAGGCTAATTAATTATTGCATGTATAATAGTCAAATTGAAAGAAAGAATAGCTAGAATCTTGATTTACTTCTATAGATAATTTAGTTGGTATCGGAATTTACTTATGGATAGTAATGTAAGTTATTCATTCATTTTGTTCTATCTAGCTAAGCATAAACAAAAATCTACAACTACCAACCTATACTTTTTAAGATGTTAACAAATGTAGAACATAGTTAGTTCTTATTCTTTTATTTTATAAATATTAACATTGTAACATAAACAAGACAATATAGAATACAGAGAGTACTGCTATAAATTATTTAGTACAGTAAGTATAAGAAAACAATAATAAAATACTATCTTATTCTATGATTATAAATAAACAAAGAACAAAGCTAATAAATATATATTTATAAGAAGAGTATTAATATGTAGATAAAGTAATGTTTTATCCCATTATAGTAAATAGTAAACAGAATATAATTTATGTACTCAAAAGCTGTATCTGACAGATACATAAATACCTCATTAAAAACATAAAGTCATTATATTCCGAAGGGTAACAATTATATAACAACATTTACAATTCTTTTAAATAAAGTAAATTAATATAAAAATAATGTACAGAAACCCTAGCAAGTAAATTTAAAAATATTACGGGGTAAAAATCAAGTACATTAACGCACAGGAAATAACCAACAAAGTGACAGTATGCTTGCTTTGCCGAGCTTAACCAAACATTTTACAACATAAGTAATAACCCCATAATTTACAGAAGTACATTATAAATAAAGATAATTTTTAAAGAAACTGTAACATTTCTTATATGGCCGAGTTAGGGTAAAAGCCTACTAGCATTAAAATATACAATAGAGTTAACAAAACTGAAGGAGTCTAATTCAGTACATGTACTCACGGCCTTAAACAAAATCCACAGAGTGAGGCTTTTACAGCCTTTCCATCAATTATATATATACACACAGTAATCAGAAACAAAACCAAAAATTACAGTCTCGGCCTAAGCCAGAGGTCCCATATCAAGCGAAAGGTTTAACTTCTTAAAACAAATAGCGAACGAGTCAATCCATTTGAACCAAAACCGCAAGGGTTACAGGCCACGAAGACCAACCCACAACTGTCCCATAAGGGACCAAACAAGGAGGATTTGCCATGGATATCCAGGGCTTACCGTGAACTAGCAAGTCGCCACAGCTTCGCATCAAACTGCGCAGAGGGAGACAGGCCAACACCTGCGAACAAGGAGAACGAAAGAGTTAAAAAATGGTTTACAAATTAAATAACTGTGTAATGAAAACCAAACTACAATGATAATGACTTTTGAAATTAGGAGTTCTTACCTAAAATTTTACCGAAGCATGACCACCCACGAGCAGTAAAGTATCCACCAGCGCGAGGAGGATGAAACCCTTCATCTACTGCGAGATAGAAAGGATTTCTAACTCAGCAAATACCTACAATGACGGAGGGCAGGAACAACAAGTTCAGCCGGTAAATATGCTTGGGTCTCAACCACTCTCAACACAAAACCGTAAATGCTGCTAACCCTAAACACCGGCTACAATGGTTAAGCAAGACATCGACTGTCATCACCGAGCTAAAGAAAGGAAGGATAGTACAGACTAATGGACTCCAAACTGAGCGAGCTACGATGGAGAAACCCTAGGGGAAGTATCACTATCTTATACCAAGCAAACAAACATTTGGTAACAGCACTTCTTTACAGTGCATTTGGACGAGCCCACGAGGAATATAACAAGCAGGAAGACTATCAACAACCAATGCAAGCGACAATGTAGACATGAGTGTTTTAGTAGAGCAACCGGAGGCCCAAAGGCGATGAAGGAATGTCAACTAGGGTTCAAGACTACCCTTTTTAACCTCCAAACACTTGGCTACAACGAGCCCACGTTGACAATTTAATAATTGGCATGCAGTGGGTAGAAACAATATAGTTTACAACGAACAAGTATCCCAATGATTCGTAATCCAAATCATGCGTTGGGAAGGTTCTACAAGGTTCGTGCTACCAAATGTCGACTAACCTGCACATTGTAAAATTCCAATCAAGTAAACCTTAGAACGATGAGTAGGATACAATCATAGCGTGGATCTTTACCATTGCGTGACCTAGAACTTATATTTGTAAAGTAGGCATGTAATCTTAGTTTGTAAAGCATAGATCAAGGGTAAACAATAGTTTTATTATGGCGCGTTCTATGTTTTGTAACCCTTTTGTTTGTGTTTGCATAGTAGCCTTACCATAAATTATAATAATTATGACAAGGATTAAACCTCTTATTCTTTTAACAAAAGATTCTTCAGCTTAAAAGTTAGACCTTAAAACTATTATGTTTTGCATTCTATCAATGGTTACAATCCATGAAGGATATGCCCTTTTTACATCTGTGAAAGGAATTGTATAAAACCTGTTCACAATAAGATATCTATCTTATGAGAATAGCTCTAGTTATGCTTTGGAGCAAATGCTGGGTAAAACCTTAAATGGGTAAACAAAGGTGTTAAGCATTTTAGTAACTATCAGATTTTAATGATAACTAACCTTTTTTATGATTAATAACACTAGCTAAACCTTATTCTCTGAATAGGTTTTGTGTAAATAAAACTCTATGCATCAACACTAGTATATCTTTTCAAGAGCAGCTCATAATAAAGATGTAATCCTGTTAAACATCAAAGTTTTGAAAATGGGAACTGTAGTACTTAAACCCCTTAGCATTATACATTATATTCTTATCACAAGCAGTAACCAAATCCTTTTAATGTAAATGTATTTGTGAACAATTTTAAACTAGATCCTTGACTTAATAACTCTGCCATTCTTAAAACTGCTGGTAAAGAAATATTTAAGGCATTTTTACACTTGACGACTATGGTAGACATTAAAAAGTTCGGAATGCTTAAAGAACTATAAATTTACATCTACTAAAAGGAAAGCAGATGTCGCCATTATTCTTAGAACTAAATCTCTTTTTCTTAGAGTCTTAAAAAAAAGGACAGATTAATGATTTTACCTCGATAAGCTCTGGAAATTTAATAGCATTTATAATCTTTTACCGAGCTACTATTGTGCGACGAACTTATAATTGAATGCTTTAGAATTTTGACAAGCAGCACCCGAACTTCTTACCTGTAAGTCTGTAAGAGCAGGAAAACTTTTCTGCGTTAGCTCGAAAGCTAAGTAAGCCCAGAATTTCATGATAGTTCCACCTTGTGGTCGCAAAGAAAGACAAGTCAGTAAACTGAAAAAGAAATTGTTCTATAAGATAAACATAATCAAATAAATAATTCAGATAATGAATTCATTAACATTTAACTAATTAAATAATTAGTTGACTGCATTTATGAAATTTATCTGTATTTTGAAAATTTTAAATTTTTCAGAAATTTTGGGGTTTTGACAAGTTGGCTATTGAGGAGTGAACCCACGCTATTCATTGTCTGTAATCGCTGATTGACTACCACCTGAGATCGTGTAAAGGAGGCCCATCTTGACCAGACGTCGTCATTGAGTGCAACCTGAGGCTAGAGGAGCCTGTGTTGCTGGAGGGAGAACCAGATCGCTAGTCGACTTGAATTAAGGGAGCTGCTAGTGAGCTCTAGTGGAATTAAATTCACCGAGGCGCGCTAATTTGTTTTTTGTTGGGCACATTTGTTATTTTCTATCTTAGTACCGGTTCCATCCACCATTTTATGTTTGCTATCAAATCGTCGGAGAAAAGAGGTATTGTTTCAAACACAAGTATTTTTTATTGAATTCGTCTTCTAGCAGCTATGACCAATTCCTTTCCTGAAAATTATCTGAATGAAACTTCTAATCTTGACGGGGACAATTATCTTGATTGGAAATTCAAGATATTAACTATGCTCGAAGCACTGAATGTCTGGACTATAGTAAAAGGAGATGAAGCCAAACCCACAGGTGCTACTCTTGCAGACTGGGAGAAATGAGAAACTAAGGCAAAAGTGTTGTTGTGACTGTCTGTCAAAGACAACATAATCCTGCACATCAGAGATTGTAAAACTTCCAAGGACACATGGGACATCTTGAAAGGTTTGTATGAAACTACAAACTCCAATAGAATTCTGTTTCTAAAGATTAAGTTATTGTCCATAAAAATGGCTGCAAAATGAGAATATCACCAGCTATGTTTCCTGTATTAAGGATTTATATGATCAGTTAAGTGCAATTGGTGATAATGTTTCAAATACTAACATGGTAACTATTACATTAAAAGGTTTAATTAGAGATTATCATGTCTTTATTTCAAGTCTAGGAGGTAGAGCAACGCCACCTACATTTGATGAGTTAACATGGATTCTTCTACAAGAAGAAGAAAGGATGAAATTGTTTGAGATGGACTCTCAATCTTCAGAAGTGGCATTAAGGGAAAAAGGGAAACATCCATACAAGGGAAAGACATGGGACATAAACAGAACAGGCAAGTTTCAACCAAGAAACAAAGGAATGACTCACTCAAAATATGATTCTCATGATAAGAAAAATGATGGTTGTTTTTACTGTGGGAAACCTGGTCATCATGCTAAAGACTGTTATAAAAGGAAAGCTGATGAATCCAAACAGAAGTTTAGAAAACGTAATGGAAAATATGTGACAGCTGAAACATCCACCAATGAAAGTTTTCAGAATTTAAAGTTGTTTATTTCTGAAGTTGCATTGTCTACAAAAACTGATGATGAAAATGCATGGTTCATAGATTCAAGAGCCTCAACCGATATGTCTTGTGTTAAGGAGTGGTTTGATGAATATCATGAGAGTAAAGATGAAACACATATATTTAGGAGATAACAGATCTCATAAGATTCAGGGTTATGGAAAATATGTGTGAATTTAGCTAATGGCCAAAACAGACAGATTCATGATGTGTTGTATGTTCCAGGCATCAAAAAGACTTTGATTTCTGTTTCTGCAATAACTGATAAAAATATGAAAGTAGAATTTATGCAATATCATTGTCTTGTGAAGGATATTCAAAATCATTACAAAATCATAGCCACAGGGACAAGAATCAGAACATTGTATAAGCTTGATGTCACAAAGTCCAATCATCATACATGGACATCCACTACAATGACAACTGAAGAGCTATGGCATTGCAGGTATGGACATCTTAACCAAAATGACTTAGTGCTACTTCAAAGAAATTAATGGTTGAAGGGCTTCCTGTCTTGAAACATCAACATATAGAATGTGAAGCTTGTGCACTAGGTAAGTAGCATAGGGAAGAATTTCTAGTGCATACAAAGAAGAAACAGAGAGAGATACTTGAATTAATACATACTGATGTCTGTGGTCCCATGCAAACCTTATCACTTGGTGGTACGAGGTACTTTCTCATATTTGTTGATGACAAATCAAGATTTACTTGGGTTTATTTTATAAGGAAAAAGAGTGATGTATTTGAATATTTTAAAGAATTCAAAACTATGGTGGAAAAGCAGACAGGTAAATACATCAAGATACTCAAATTTTATCAAGGTGGAGAATATACCTCAGGGGTTTTTGAAAGCTACTGCAAAAACAATGGGATCATTCAGCAATTCACAGTGCCTTCTACACCACAGCAAAACGGTGTGGTTGAAAGGAAGAACAGGACATTAGTGTAATGTGCTTGCAACATGTTAAAAGGTAAAAATATCTCTAATGGTTTTTGGGCACAGGCCATTAACACTGCTATTTACTTAGAGAATAGAATTCCAACTAAGATTCTAGATTCAAAAATGCCTTTTGAAGTTCTTTATGGTTATAAACTTGAAGTTGGTCATTTAAAAATATTTGGTTCAAAGGCATTTGCTCATATTCCCAAAGATGAGAGAAGAAAATTGGATGCAAAATATGTAAAGTGTACTTTTCTCGGTTATTATGATGATCATAAGGCATACAAACTGTTTGATCTCAATTCACATAAGCTCATAGAAAGCAGAGATGTGATTTTTCATGAGAGTACAGATGAAGAAGTAAGTAAGTACGATGTCTGGCATACTCCTTATGACAATGATGTGATTTTTCATGAGACTACAGATGAAGAAGTAAGTAAGTATGATGTCTGGCATACTCCTTATGACAATGATGTTCATGTGAAAATTGATGTAGATGATGAACAAGATATGCATTTAACATAGGTACAATGCTGCTACCACAACATTTATTACTCTGCTGCATGTAAAATATTTTTTGCCGTCCACCCTCTCCTGCTTTAGGTTGACAGGGCCGTCCGCTCGTTTGAAGCTGTTAGCTTGTCGACCTCAGCATTAATGGATTTTTAACTGCCTGCGCCTCATCCTCTATGAACGAAAGATCAATACTGCTACTATACCTTTGCTGCAAAATACCATGTGAAAATACCATGTGAAGAACTACGGATATTCTCGACCATTTCAGCTTTCGTCCAGCAGAGTTATCAAACCTTTCAGCAAAGTATCTCATCAATTTCAACCATTGGGTGGGGTTCCACCAAATCTCTGATATGTGCAAAATTATTATAGTTTTTTGTAAATAATTTTGTAAGCCTAGTTGAGATTAAGACCTTTCAGCAAAGTATCTCATCAATTTCGACCACTGGGTGGAGCTTCCACCAAATCTCTGATATGTGCAAAATTATTATAGTTTTTTGTGAATAATTTTGTAAGCCTAGTTGAGATTAAGACAAGCATGCAATTATGTCAAAAATTATTTTGAAAATTGTTGTTTATTAAGTGCACATAGCAGTTGCAAATTGTATTGCTATAAATGTTGAAACATATTAAGTGATAATGTTCTTGTAAATTTTGTAAGTGTTGCAGTAAACTATAGTTGGAATTAAGTAGTGTTATTAACTGATATTTTGTTCCCTTCACAATATCATATAGAGTTATTATGTGTGGGTGTAAAACAAAAAATAGATATACAAGGACTTGGAGCTGAGACAACATAATAATGTATATATATATCCATCCAAATTGTGGTTTTAGTGTTTAAATTTCATTAATAAATTAAGTTTCTTTAAATACATTATTATTGTTTAAGATATTTTAAAAACAAACATCTTATTAAAAATGAAAAAAATATATTATATTATTTATTTATTGCAAAAATTTTGGAATTTTTTTTAGAGATATGGGTGTAAAACAAAAAATAGACATATTAGGAGGAGGTGTGGTGTCTCCCAGCAACATTATTATTGATTGAATCCTATCTTGAGGACTATATATATATATATATATATAACCAAATTGTTCTTAAATTTTATTGATAAAGTAAGTTTTTATAAATATACTATTATTGTTAAGATATTTAAAATGCAAACATCTCATTAAAAATAAAAAATAAAAATTATATTATTATATTTATTACAAAAATATTGGAATGCTTTCTTCCCTTGTCCAAAATTACATATACTCCATATGGAATAACTATAATTGATTATTAACATTACATTTCAAAAATTTGTATATACTTAAAACATTGTATAACATTTTATAAGATTGATTATTAGCAGAACATTTCTTAAAAAAGTTGGAATAATAATGTCAAAATTCTTAAATTAGTATTGTGTTAGATTGTTAGGATACGTGTAAGTTGAGATCCGTTGAGATCCTATTTCTTAGGAGAGAGAGCTTATATAATGTAACCATATTTCATAATAAAATGATGAGTAGTGTTTAGTTCTGCATTGGTAGTGGTCTATTTTGGTATTAGAGCCTCGTGTAAAGAGTGTTGGGTTGTGAGAGCAGTGAACTGCCATCATTGATCTCCATTGAAGGAGTGCTAGGAGTGACCATCGTTGTAGAGGAGTTGGTTGCTGAGGAGTGAACCCACGCTATTAGTTGTCTGTAATCGTTGATTGACTACCACCTGAGATCGTGTAAAGGAGGCCCAGCTTGACCAGACGTCGTTACTGAGTGCAACCTGAGGCTAGAGGAGCCTGTGTTGCTGGAGGGAGAACCAGATCGCTGGTCGACTTGAATTAAGGGAGCTGCTAGTGAGCTCTAGTGGAATTAAATTCATCGAGGCGCGCTAATTTGTTTTTTGTTGGGCGCATTTGTTATTTGCTATCTTAGTATCGGTGCCATCCACCATTTTTTGTTTGCTATCAAATCGTCGGAGAAAATAGGTATTGTTTCAAGCACAGGTATTTTTTATTGAATTTGTCTTTTAGCAGCTATGACCAATTCCTTTCCTGAAAATTATCTGAACAAAGCTTCTAATCTTCACGTGGACAATTATCTTGACTGGAAATTCAAGATATTAACTATGCTCGAAGCACTGACTGTCTGGACTATAGTAAAAGGAGATGAAGCCAAACCCATAGGTGCTACTCTTGCAGACTGGGAGAAACGAGAAACTAAGGCAAAAGTGTTGTTGCGGCTGTCTGTCAAAGACAACATAATCCCGCACATTAGAGATTGTAAAACTTCCAAGGACACATGGGACATCTTGAAAGGTTTGTATGAAACTACAAACTCCAATAGAATTATGTTTCTAAAGATTAAGTTATTGTCCATAAAAATGGCTGCAAAATGAGAATATCACCAGCTATGTTTCCCGTATTAAGGATTTATGTGATCAGTTAAGAGCAATTGGTGATAATGTTTCAAATACTGACATGGTAACTATTACATTAAAAGGTTTAATTAGAGATTATCATGTCTTTATTTCAAGTCTAGGAGTTAGAGCAACGCCACCTACATTTAATGAGTTAACATGGATTCTTCTACAAGAAGAAGAAAGGATGAAATTGTTTGAGATGGACTCTCAATCTTCAGAAGTGGCATTAATGGAAAAAGGGAAACATCCATACAAGGGAAAGACATGGGACATAAACAGAACAAGCAAGTTTCAACCAAGAAACAAAGGTATGACTCACTCAAAATATGATTCTCATGATAAGAAAAATGATGGTTGTTTTTACTGTGGGAAAGTTGGTCATCATGCTAAAGAATGTTATAAAAGGAAAGCTGATGAATTCAAACAGAAGTTTAGAAAACATAATGGAAATTATGTGACAACTGAAACATCCACCAATGAAAGTTTTCAGAATTTAAAGTTGTTTATTTCTGAAGTTGCATTGTCTACAAAAACTGATGATGAAAATGCATGGTTCATAGATTCAAGAGCCTCAACCCATATGTCTTGTGTTAAGGAGTGGTTTGATGAATATCATGAGAGTAAAGATGAAAAACACATATATTTAGGAGATAACAGATCTCATAAGATTCAGGGTTATAGAAAAATATGTGTGAATTTAGCTAATGGCCAAAACATACAGATTCATGATGTGTTGTATGTTCCAGGCATCGAAAAGAATTTGATTTTTGTTTCCGCAATAACTAATAAAAATATGAAAGTAGAATTTATGCAATATCATTGTCTTGTGAAGGATATTCAAAATCATTACAAAATCATAGCCACAGGGACAAGAATCAGAACATTGTATAAGCTTGATGTCACAAGGTCCAATCATTATGCATTGACATCTACTACAATGACAACTGAAGAGCTATGGCATTGCGGGTATGGACATCTTAACCAAAATGACGTAGTGCTACTTCAAAGAAATTAATGGTTGAAGGAATTTCCTGTCTTGAAACATCAACATATAGAATGTGAAGCTTGTGCACTAGGTAAGTAGCATAGGGAAGAATTTCCAGTGCATACAAAGAAGAAACAGAGAGAGATACTTGAATTAATACATACTGATGTCTGTGGTCCCATGCAAACCTTATCACTTGGTGGTACGAGGTACTTTCTCATATTTGTTGATGACAAATCAAGATTTACTTGGGTTTATTTTATAAGGAAAAAGAGTGATGTATTTGAATATTTTAAAGAATTCAAAACTATGGTGGAAAAGTAGACAGGTAAATACATCAAGATACCTAGATTTTATCAAGGTGGAGAATATACCTCAGGAGCTTTTGAAAGCTACTGCAAAAACAATGGGATCATTCAGCAATTCACAGTGCCTTCTACACCATAGCAAAACGGTGTAGTTGAAAGGAAGAACATGACAATAGTGGAATGTGCTTGCAACATGTTCAAAGGTAAAAATATCTCTAATGGTTTTTGGGCACAGGCCATTAACACTGCTATTTACTTAAAGAATAGAAGTCCAACTAAGATTCTAGATTCAAAAATGCCTTTTGAAGTTCTTTATGGTTATAAACTTGAAGTTGGTCATTTAAAAATATTTGGTTCAAAGGCATTTGCTCATATTCCCAAAGATGAGAGAAGAAAACTGGATGCAAAATATGTAAAGTGTACTTTTCTCGGTTATTATGATGATCATAAGGCATACAAACTGTTTGATCTCAATTCACATAAGCTCATAGAAAGCAGAGATGTGATTTTTCATGAGAGTACAGATGAAGAAGTGAGTAAGTATGATGTCTGGCATACTCCTTATGACAATGATGTGATTTTTCATGAGACTACAGATAAAGAACAGTAAGTAAGTATGATGTCTAGCATACTCCTTATGACAATGATGTTCATGTGAAAATTGATGTAGATGATGAACAAGAACAGGAAAAGGAATAGGTACAACAACAAGGTGAAAGCAGTGTAGATACTCCAAACACTCCTACACCTTAGAAAAGAAGAAGTGAAAGTGAAGATAGCAGTGGACCAATGAGGAATTCAACAAGAACAATTAAGGTACCCTCCAGGTATAAAGACTATGATTTGATGACACAAGTAATGAATGTTGTAGAACCTACTTCTTATGAACAGGCCAAAAATCATAAGGAATGGAATAATGCAATGAATGAAGAATATGAATCAATAATGAAGATCAAAACTTGGGAATTAACTGAACTGCCTAAAAACAAAGTTCCCATAGGATGTAAATGGTTGTATAAAACCAAATTTAATGTAGATGGAAGTGTTGACAAATATAAAGCCAAATTAGTTGCAAAAGGGTATTCACAAAAGGAAGGAGTTGATTATGAAGATACTTTTGCACATGTGGCTAAGTTAAATACAATTAGACTCATGATTGCATTAGTTACACATCACAAATGGAAAGTTCATCAGTTAGATGTTAAATCTGCATTTATGAATGGTGATTTAAAAGAAGAAGTCTATTTGGTTTAGCGTGCAGGATTTATAAAGAAAGGAGAAGAAGATCTTGTCTGTAAGCTTAAGAAAGCTTTATATGGTTTAAAACAAGCACCTAGATCTTGGTATATCAAAATTGATTCATTCTTTGCTCAGAAAGGTTTTGAGAAAAGCAAAAATGATCCTAACTTGTATGTCAAAAAGGATGAAAATGGGAATATTGTGTTGGTAGCCTTGTATGTTGATGATTTGATTATCACAGGCAGTGCTTCTCATTTGATTGAAGACATTAAAATTTAGTTAGCTCAGTCATTTGAAATGAAGGATCTTGGTGAAATACATTACTATTTGGGTCTGGAAATATGGAGAGAAGGCAACAAAACAATGGTCACTCAAAGTAAGTACACAAGGGAGATTCTGGAAAGATTAAATATGAGTGAAAGTAAGGCAGTGTCAACACCTTTAGATCAGAATGCTAAGTTATCCAGTCTTGATGAAACTAGAGCAACAAATGGTATTCTGTATCACCAGTTGGTGGGAAGTTTAAAATATCTTACCACTACCAGACTAGGCATAGCATACTCTGTCAGCATCCTTAGTCAGTTCATGGCTAAACCACTGGAAAGCCACTAGATAGCTGCAAAGAAAGTCCTTCGATATCTGAAAGGAACTGCTAATTTTGGTATTATGTATACAGATAATTGTGATGTTGAGTTGGAAAGTTACTCTGATTCAGATTGGGTTGGAAATCCTGATGACAGGAAATCAACCTCAGGATATGCATTCAACATAGGTATAGGGGTCATATCATGGAGTAGTAAGAAACATCCAACTGTTTATTTGTCATCAACAGAAGCTGAATACAAAGCTCTATGTAATGTCACTTGTGAAGTTGTTTGGTTAAGGAGAATTATTGAAGACATTGGCAACAAGCAAATGAAGCCCAATGTTCTCAAATGTGACAATCAAAGCTCTATTAAATTGGCATACAATCCAATTTATCATGCTAGAACCAAGCATATTGAAATTTAACATCATTTTGTAAGAGAAAGATACAAGAGAAGGAAATTGACTTGACCTACTGTAATACCATCGAGAATGTGGTTGAAATATTTACCAAGCCTCTTGGAAAGATGAGTTTTGGAGTATGTAGGAAACAGTTAGGTGTGGTAGAGAATGCATTTCTCCATTAAGGGCAAGAGTTGGAATAATAATGTCAAAATTCTTAAATTAGTATTCTGTTAGATTGTTAGGATACGTGTAAGTTGAGATCCGTTAGGTTCCTATTTATTAGGAGTTTGTTAACAGCTCACAGAGCTTATATAATGTAACCTTATTTCATAATAAAATGATGAGTAGTGTTCAGTTCTGCATTGGTAGTGTTCTATTTAAAAACTAATTGTTGTACATGCACACCAAGTATATCTAAATATTTAAAACAAATACTAAGCCATTGCATTGAGTATATACTTAATATAAAATGCATAAGTTAAGTATTATGAATAATTACCTAGAATTTTATATTTGGTGTTTATTGTAATTATTTTTGTAATGGTGAGTCTCAACTAAAAACTAATTCAATTTTAAGAATTAAAATAATACAAAAATTTGAGGCATTTTATATTTGTGTAATTTTTTGTTTCTATAAATATAGATTGTTTAAAATATGGTTATTATTTATATTAGAAAATTTGAAAAAATCATTAATTTGATTTAGAAATTTTTATTAATTGAAAAAATAAAAATATTAAAATATATATAATATATTCAATAATTATAAATAATTTTCAAAAAAATAAAATAAATAATTTACAACAACAATGATAATTTAGGAATTGAACTAAATGCACACACATATATAAAAGATGATGTAAAAATTGAACTCACAAACCTTTAGTTATAGGTTCACAACTGCAACAATGCAAATATAAATTTAACTAAGCAACATTTAGCTATAAGTATTTTATACAACTATGACAATGCAAAATATAATAACCATTTTGCATGACATAAGTTAGATACCTCCATATTATAATCTATAACACTTTTGAGATTTGAGACTTGTAAGTTGGGGTAATAACTTAAAAGGAAAGTAAAACCATTTTTACAAAACTCATGCAAATGAATTTATAAATTATAAGCATATATTATTAATTGAGACTTTATCAATTGTGTTTCATCATTGAAAGGAAGGATACCTCTCTTAAATTTCAAAATTAATCTTTCCCGATGATGTCAATGTTATTTTGATTCAAAGAAAGGTTTATTTTCTTGAAATCTAAGTGAATAAAAAGGAAGATATACCTTAAATTACTATCATAAAATTACTATCCATGTCTTAAATTACTATCCAAGGTTTCATAAATGGCTTAGGAGAAAAAATATCATAAAATTGTGTATACTCACATCTTAGTATTGAGATATACCTTATAATTTCATAAAAGGTTTTTAATATCTTAGTATTGAGATATACCTTATAATTTCATAAAGGGTTTTTAATAATCTAAATATAGATACATTCAATAAGAATTTTCAAATTAATCTTATAGTATGTAACACCATCTCTAAATATTAATGAGAAAATAAAGCTTGAATTTGGTGGAAAGTGTATATACTTGGTTTTGTAGGCTTTGAGATCTTCTTCAAATGGTGCAAAGAAAGCTTTTAAAAGTATGATGTTCTCAACATATTATAAACAATTTAAAGAGTACACTTTACAACAAATTATGTATCCATAGTTGTTTGCTTTCTTTCCTCTTATAAATTAAATATTAAACTATGAAGCATAAATTTATGTTCAATTATGATCACCACAAAACATTTCTTCACTTGTTATGTTAAATTTTCAAATAATTTATATAAATGAAATATTCATAAAAATTTATATATTATATTTTTAGAACAAAATTGCTATTAACTTTTTAATTAAAAATAATAATGCTAATGTTCATAAAAGTAAACGGATTCCATAGAAAACCCAAATAACTCTAATTTCCCTAACATTTGCTTCTTCTTAATTTTAAATTAGTGGAAAATAGAAAAACTAAGGTACAAATACCTATCATCCAATTCTAACTTAATTGTGGTTATGATTAACATTACAAAATAAATAACAAATAATGTTCTATTAAAATATGTTCATATTATAAGTACAAAATCAATATCTCAAAGCTAAGTGTGGTTATGATTTACATTGCAAAATAAATGGCAAATAATTTTCCATTAAAATATGTTTGTATAATATATACAAAATCAATCTCAAAACTAATTGTGGTTGTGATTTACACTGCAAAATAAATGGAAACTTTTTTAATTAAAATATATTCATATTCTAAGCACAAAATCAATGACTAAACCTGTAAAAATATTCAAATTTGTAAAAAATGAGAAATAATAAACTTTGTAAAATCTTCAATAGTATTGAGTATAGAAAAAAAAAACTTAATTAGTGAAGTATATTTTGTGAAAAAAATATTTTTTCTTTTGAAAAAATATAAATATATATGTTATATGGATTAAAAGTAACCGAGTAAAATACATAAAAGGAAACTTTGATTATAGATAACATACACTAAAATAATATAACACGACATATGATATGTGATGTGTTACATAATATGTAGGGTATTGAAGATTTAATGGAGCTACATAATCCATTAGTTATCCTTTAATCACATTCATTTAAGCTAACATAACTCACATAATCCATAGTAAAGATATTGACATATATGTCTTTAACACTCATTAAAAACACATATACATGAGAAGGACATTTTTTCATTGTATTAATAGACTATCATATATACATATTAAATCTCTATCTATAAAGCACCAAGAGGGATCTTATTTCTTCAGGCTTAAAAGTTTTTCTTGAATTGTAATTGTTTTTTAATTTTGTGTTGTTATTTGATATTTTAATTCATAACATTACACAACATTATGCATTACAACATCTCTCCCATACGTCATTTGTATTTTAAATTTATTTAAATTTATTTTTAATTATTGAACCTACAATATTTGTATTTTTACACCATCATAGATCCAAATCCTAGGCTCTATCAAGCGTAGAGAGTGATCAAATCTTTGGAGGTCTTAGCTTTGGTGTGATTCAAACCAAAAGACACGTCTTTTTATTTAAGGTTGACATATAATATTTTCATTATTAATATTTAATACTATTTATGACCGACATACAATATTTTTATTATTTTTTATTTTGTTATGAATGAACATTACAACATCCCCCCATACACGGTTTTAAAGTGCAAGGCCCTCCTAAAACCATGGGTTGCTTAGGAGGCCTTGCACATGGTCTTAAAACCATTTGCAAGGCCCTCCTAAACCATGTACAATAAAACCATAGGTTTTTTAGGAGGCGTTGCACATGGTTTTAAAACCATGAGGAGGACCAACATTTTTTTGGCGGATAATTCAATTTTTTATTTTTTATTATTTTTTTAAGTAGGAACATTACAACATATCCCCCATATTGTGTTCTTTTTGTGCCGACATTTTTTTTGCCGATGATTTTTTATTTTTATTTTTTATGGCCGACATTTACATGAGGAACGTTACAAGATCTCCCCCATACTGGGTTGTAGAGCACCTCTCGGCGCAATAAATCTATATAACATTATGCATCACAACATCTTTCTCATACTGGGTTGAGAGCGCCTTTCTTCTCTCGATGCAATTAAAGTAACTCATGTATAGAGCTCTTGAGAGAGCATAACTCATCATAGCACAAACTAAGGTGGGTGGCCTCAGATTTCCATATGGATTAACTTTGCAGTAGTGACCATAGTGACATAAACAATCACCCTCAATGTGCCCCACCTCTTTATAGTTGTGACAACATGATGGAGAATGATTCATATTATTCCTCATGAGTTAGTAATCTTGGTTTTTATTTGGATCCCTTTTTCTCCCTTGGTTGACTCTACCATAAATATATTCTTGTCAAATATCTCAATGAGCATGAATAATGCAAACAAATATTTTATATAGTGAGTATAATTTATCCTACAAAAGTAGAAATGTACTACCACCATATTACTAATGTACTTGTATAATAAGTGTTAATGATAAGGATCATGTCTAAGTTTCCTTCATATTTAACTAAGACTAGGATATAGTTTTCTTGGCATATTGAATTAAACATATTATCTACTATCCCAACAAATATATGGTATATATATTGAAATGATTTTATAGGTAGCCTTCTTTTGCACAATGTGCACCAAACTACCTCTCTTGCACTTTCTAGTCTTTTCACCATCTATCGAATTCACTTTGATAGAGAAGTTAATTGATAATAGAATTGGGCTACCCTCGGAGCCAAGCCTAAAACCAAAGATTCATTCGTCAATGGACTCGGCCTAAAACTAAATATTCCACTGACTCTAGTATAGCTTAAAAGACTCATCAAATCTTAGAATTATTGGTCATATTCCCAATTAATGACTCCAAATTTTTCTTAATCTCCTTTAGTCCTATAATGATTTATTGTTTTGACTTTTAAATTACAAAACAAATGACTTTATGAAGTTTGTTCTCAACTAAATCAAAGTTAGACCATGTAGGGTGGGAGCACTCTTCTCACACTTCATGTAGCTTTGTAGTGCTCTTCCTTAGAGATTTTTTGGAATTCTACAAAGTTTGTCCTAGTCGTGGTTCTACATGCATTATAGAGGGACTAGTTTCAAATTTTAATCTGTCTTTCTCACCTTTTTGTGAAACACAAGTAAACATAGAGATGATTCTTTTAGCTGAAAACAAATTTATTAGATATTGGATGTTGTGTAATATATGGGGCTCCTACTTAAACACTTATATAACACTAAAATTAAAAATACTCTATTTTTATTATTTTATGTATATTTATCATATTTCTAAGTGAACATTTTAAAATCTTAATCTATTGCTTTGAGAAATCATTTTGTTATAAAACCTTTTTTTACACCACAAACTTCCTCTAATGTCTTATGAATGAAATCCCACACTAAAACCCAACGTGTAATCAATTCGGTTGACTCATGGAAAAATCCCATACTGAAACCCCAATGAGTAATCATTTTGGTTGATTGATAAAAGTGCTACCATCTCGGCAACTACGAGTGCAAACATTCGATCTCTTCATCTAAGCCAAAGGGACCACCTAACAACATGCAGTTTTGAACCCCTACGTGGCCTTCTACCAGCACAAACATCAATGCTTTCAATCAAATTGCAAATGCATCACCAATATTGGATGAGATTTGTTCAAGATGAGGAAAATTGGACAACATTTTTTTTTAAAGAAAAGGCCCATTGGGTGGTGAATTGAAGTCGTCATTGCCCATTTGTTAGTGTTTGGTGGTGAATTGAAGTCGTAGTTTCCCATTTGTTAGTGTTGTAACATTATTATTGAGAAAGAAGATCAACCTTTGGTAGTTTAAACTCTTTTATATGAGTTGCATATCAATCAAGAACAAAATATGTCTGTTATCTTGTCTAATAAGGAAAACAGAGGCAGGTGAGTTGACCTGGCAGGATAAGAAACGAAGACACAAGCTAGAAATCCTACGTGATGCAGGATCAAGAACACCCAAGGGAGTTCAATATATGTACGTGGTGCAGGATCAAGAACACCCAAGGGAGGTCAAGTCAATGAGTCTTCAGTTCAAAGAAATTTAATTAATCCACCAATGTAGTGGTTGTGAGGTTAGTGTATGCATTGGGTGCATTGAAGCTTTTTGACACCAATGTGTTTTCTTTTATAGCAAGGAGAGAAACTTAAATCCAAGGGAATCCCGCTTCAATGGATATTGGCAATCATTTGGTCATCGTCTTTAATCATTACAATGTGGCTCCATAACGAAAAGAAGGCAACTCCTTCTGCACACAGATTCACCCTAGTAGCGACTATCACATGGCTTCTCTTAACACAACCCTCTTTTCTCTGATAGACTCATCGAAAACTCTCGCAGATAGACTTGACAAGAAATTCCTATGGCGGTCGTCTCCTTTTCCTCTCGCAGCGATTCCTCTCCAAAGTTATGACGAGCTCTTACAACTGGAATCAGTCTTCTCTGAGGTAAAACCACTGGTTCAACAATCAATATGGAATGTCGAGCCTTACTCTGATCTAGCTAAGATATCCATGTGTACTTGAATTGTTGTAGGCAACTTCTTGGCTTCCAAATGGCATTAAATGACCATAGAAGAGATCCTAAAAGGAACAATTAGAAAACCAATCGACATTATTACAGAAAATAAAAAATTTCAAATTCCTATGCATAGTTTTTCAAATCAAGCGGTCTCCAAAAGTTTAGGTCATAACAGAATAACACATTTACCTCAATGAAAACAAGCATGGCCTTAAAGTGTGGCACAATGTCGAACATGAATACTGCGTTTTACTTAATCCATTCAATGAAACCTTCATTTCCAGTATATACAAATATCGAAGGTTTGGTAGAAGCTTCACCCTAGTGGTCGAAACTGAGAGATACCTATGTTGAAAGGTTTGATAACTCTCATAGATGAAGCTAGAATGGTCGAGGATATGTGTAGTTCCTGACATAGTATTTTGCAGTAGGGGTAGGGGTAGAGGAAGGTACTGTAGCAACACCATGTTAGAATTGTTGTGCCATTTATATCATCAAGCAATGAGTGCAATCAGATTCTTAATTATTATGCAATGAAGAGGAATGAATTATAGAAACTGAACAAATCGAATCTCACCGGAAACAGACAAGTATTGCTCAGAGAATTACAGTATTATCTTCATTAAAGAATCTAATGTTACATAAGGTGGAATTAGAATAATTAGGGATGAATTTGAATCCACCAACTGACTTTAACTGTATTTGATTTTGCAGTAGGGGTAGAGGAAGGCACCGTAGCAACACAATGTTATAATTGTTGTGCCATTTATATCATCAAGCAATGAGTGCAATCAGATTCTTAATTATTATGCAATGAATAGGAATGAATTATACAAATTGAACAAATCAAATCTCACCGGAAACAAACAAGTATTGCTCAGAGAATTACAGTATTATCTTCATTAAATAATTTGATGTTACATAAGGAGGAATTCGATTAATTAGGGATGAATTTGAATCCACCAACTGAATCTAACTATGTCTGATTGCATGGATAACTAAAGATGTCTAAATCACTATTGGATTCTAAGTGGTTAAATCCAGATGTATAATTCAGTCAATCTATCAGTTATATTCAGTTAAACCAGTCCGACTGTAGTGGTAGGTGAGAAGTTGGTGAGAACTAGTGCCTTTCCAGATGCAGCCAAGCATAACTAGTGCTAACTACTGGAGGAGAACTAACTGAATGTAACTGAAGAGTAACTAAGCTTAACTAGTTACCAACTCCCAACAAATGAAGAAGGTTGGTGTCGACACTCCCGGTGGCTACTAAAATGTAGGGTTTGGTCTAGGAGGTGCCTAAACTGATGCATGCAAGTGCAGTCAGTCTTAGTTAGCCTCTATCGAAGTTCCCCACACTCTAGTGATTGGTACATGTGTCCCCATTAGGCCAAGTGGACCCAGTCATACTAGTGGACCCAATAATAATCAAAATAATTCTAAGTTAGGCAAATATAATCTAATAGACTGTTTGAACAAGAGAGGATTATAAATCCTAACACCCCCCTGAATCCTTACATGGACAACTATGGGCCCTGGAAACAAGGCCAAAGTCACCCATATACAATCTAAAAGATACGAAATGTTGCTTAATAAGCCGAGGAAATAGGGGAAAACCTCAAGGGAACCCCCCCCCCCTCAAAATAAGGAGGAACGAGAAAATACAAGCTATCTTTAAAATACAGAAGCTTCCTTCTTAGAAANAAAATACAAGCTATCTTTAAAATACAGAAGCTTCCTTCTTAGAAAAATAACTTATAGAAACTCTACTTCAATTGTAGCTTCTATGCAGCAGTATGGTTCTTCTGTGTAGCAGCATCCTGAAGCTGTGCATGTGAACCTCTCAATGTCTTTCTGAACTGATGAATGTGTGTGTTTCTTCTATATGTAAAAGGTGGAGAATGATAAAGTTTCTTCTTTTGTGGTCCAAGTAGCTAATCATTCACTATCATCAAGTAGCACCATCCTGGAACTTTGTTGCACCACTCTGTAGGGAGCGAATATGTGAGAGATACATACATTGGGCTTATGCCCATGTAGTGCTTCGAATGGAGTGGCCCCAACCACCGATTTATGAGGCATTATGTTCTGCAAATATGAAGCACAATTTACAACTTCTGCCCAAAGAGAAGGAGGGATATTCTTTCCATGGAGAAGGCATGTGCCATCTCCTTCAGTGATCTGTTCTTCCTCTCATCCACACCATTCTATTGTGGTGTGTATGGAACTGAGTGTTCCATTCGAATCCCCTCTGATTCACAATGATACTGAAAGTCTCTTTTGATGTACTCTCCTCCTTTATTACATATTATGGACTTGATTTTCTTACTGAAACTATTCTCAACCATATCTTTAAAAACTTTTGATTTATGTTTCATAAAATAGATCCAACAGTACCTATAATAATCATCAATAAAGGTGAGGAAATACCCACAACCATTAATGGAGTTTGTGGGCATAGGTACATCCACTTCACCATGTATCAAATCAAGTATAGAGGCAGCTCTATGTGCCTTCCCAACTCCATACCTCTTCTTTGGATGCTTACCTACCAAGCAACCAAAACATACTCCGTCGGAATTTTGGATGAGAGGTAAAAATTCAACCATTTTATCATTGTGGAGTTGTTGGAGATATTTGAAATTGAGATGCCCAAATATCTCATGCCAAATATTATTGGTGTTGTTAGTATGAGACAATAAATTTGTAAGAGGTGATATAGACAAAAAATGTGAGAACTCATAAGCTTTAGTAGAATGATTTGCAATACCTTTCGCTATGAGCTCTCTAGTATATTTTTCTGTGATCTCAACTAAACCCAAGTCAAATGTAACTCTCTTGGGAGAGCTTGTATGGGTTATATCATAAACATACAACAAATTAGCTTCAAGGGAGGGCACATAGAGAACATTTTTGAACTCACCATGCTTGGTTTTAACTAAACCTCTTCCTTCTGCTGGAATTTGGGAATCATCTCCCATGTGAATGTTAGGCCCTTTTGATTATGTGAGTTTAGAGAAAGATTCTTTAGAGGCAACCATGAGGTTGGATGCTCCATAATCAATCAAATATGTTGTTGACCAAGTAAGGATAGCCTTTAAGGCATGGCACCTTTCATCATCTTTTGTCTGTGGTCCATCATCAGGATTCTTTGCTCTTTGTGGAAGAGCAATGTTATTCTTCTTGAGGAGGGTAGTCAAGTGGTGAACTTGCTTCTTCATGCAAGAGTATTCTAAATGAAAACCCCTCATACAATAGGGACACATCTTCTTTTCAAACTTCTTCTTATTCTTAGAGCCTAAAGCTCCTTCAGAAGTCTTCTGATTCTCTTTAGGATTCGAATAAGTTGCTTTAGGATCCTTCCCCTTAGATTTCCTTTTAGCTTGTGCTTTGGTAGAGTCTGTCACTAGGAGGGATTGATATTTGGAAGTATTGATGACTCCCATCTGGATCAACTTCTCTTGCTCCTGTATTTAGGACTCGACAAAGGAATCAAGTGAGGGAATCTTCCAATTGGGAATGGAAGCTCTTCCGGAATGGAAGATTGAGACAAACACATAATACTCAGTCCTAGTTAGCTAAGTATGGAGAGCACATGCTGCTCATCCTTCCTTTCTATTCCGCGCTATCTACATTGAAGTACTAGAAACTTGAATTTAGTAAAGAATTGTTGTATGGTATTGAAACTGCCGAGATGCAAGGCTATCAACTCGTTCTCTAGATTGTGTCCCCAAATCCCATATTTCTTGTTAAACAAGACTTCAAGCTTCTCCCAAGCTTCCCCAGGAGTTCTCAAACCTTCAAGGTGAAAGAGGAGATCTCTGGATATGTGAGTACATAGATAACTGAAAGCTTCATCTAAGCAATTCATAAACTTGTTTTTCTTAGCTGGATGATGGGGCTCAACCTCCCTTCCAAGTATTATCCTGAAGTAGCCCTTGTTGCGCAAGGACAACTGCATATCTGCCCCCCAATCAACATAATTGAAGGGTGTTAGGATTTGAGGTGTGGAGGGTTGAGAATCCATAAGTCTCCTGCAGGAATAGACAATATCTTCACACAAGCTACGTAGCACCTATAGAATTTCACTACAAAACCAAAATCATTCGAACTATGTAGAATCAAGCATTCCCTCTCAACATGAACACTTTCTAAGGGCCTTTCATGCCTGCACCGCCACTCGGAATAAATTCAAAGGAAGCAAGGCACTCTTTGCGAGACTTTTGTGGAAACCCAACTGCATATGGTGTTCAATGGAGAGTAGACATACTTAAAGCTTGCTTGAGATGGCTCTGATACCATGTTAGAATTGTTGTGCCATTTAGATAATCAAGCAATGAGTGCAATCAGATTCTTAATTATTATGTTGTGAAGAAGAATGAATTATACAAACTGAACAAACAAACAAGTATTTCTCATAGGAAACAGACAAGTATTTCTCAGAGAATTACACTATTATCTTCATTAAAGAATTTGGTGTTACAATAGTGTTACATAAGGAGGAATTTGAATCCACCAACTGACTATAACTGTATCTGACTGCATGGCTAACTAAATATGTCTAAATCACTATCGGAGTCCAAGTGGTTAACTCCATATGTCTAATTTAGTCAATCCATTAGTTATAATCAGTTAAACCAGTCTAACTGCAGTGGTAGGTGAGAAGTAGGTGAGAACTAGCGCCTTCCCACATGCATCCATGCATAACCAACGCTAACTGAATTGGAGGAGAACTAACTAAATGTAACTGAAGAGTAACTAGAAGCTTAACTAGTTACCAACTCCCAACAACTGAAGATGTCGGGATTGGTCTAGGAGGCGCCTAAACTGATGGATGCAAGTGCAATCAGTCTCAGTTAGCTTCTATCAATGTTCACCACACTCTAGTGACTGGTACATGTGGCCCCATTAGGGCAAGTTCACCCACTAGTACTAGTGGACCTAATAATAATCAAAATACTTTTTAAGTTAGGAAAATATAATCTAATAAATGGTTTGGATAAGGGAGGATTATAAATCCTAACACGCCAATCTTCTGTTCATAGAGGATGGGGTGCAGGCAATTCGACGAGATGATAGCTTCAGACGAGTGGATTGCCTGTCAGCCCAAGGCGATAGAGGTTGGGGTCTCCAGTCTCTTAGCCTCCACACATGAAGTAGAGGGGGATTGGGATGTAGTGCAACCTTGATGATGTAATACAGGCTCGAAGCCCCCTTTTGCACACATGTAAAGGTGGAAGGTCAGGTGACTTAGCGCTGAAGGTACGGTAAATTCCAATAAAATTCGAATTTCAAACTATTTTACTGCACAACATGGAGGCTTTCATATTTGACAAAGTATTTTCCAGGTGATCTGATAGAGGATATTGTACGCCCTAGGATGCACCTAGTTTTAAAACGAAGACTTTATCATTACCCTAATGCACACCTTAAGCGCGCTCATAGTAGAACGAAAAAAAGAATTGAGTCAAAGAGATTAAGGAAAGCACCGTGAGGGGGCTTGACTCTTGAGGGTGCAAATCGTCGAGAGAACATGCTACTCCCCCGACTTATGTTCATTTCAACCGAGGACCTTCCTTACTTGCCCGCCTTCCATCCTCTATTTGTGTTCTGTATTTTCTTTCAAGTATCGTTCCTTCGTCGCGGGATCTTGATCTCTCGGGAGGGAAAGTCAATCGATCTCATGACCTATGAGAGTTAGCGAATCCACAAGTGTCCTCTAAGTTTTCTTTCATAATGAAATAGTGAATGCACAAACGAAGAGTATGAATGTCAATGGATGATATATTTATTAAAAATGCAGATTTTCTTTGCAGACTTTTTACTCAAAATTTGGTCATCAATTTATTCACTTTCATTGTCAGTTTGTTCACACTTTCGCATAATTCAATATTTCCCATAAACAACTTTCATGGAAATCCTTCATTTGGAAATCCTTCATTGGAAGTTTTATCCATTTGACAAACTTGTCCAAACATAGCTTTCACAGCTATACTTCATTACATTTTTTTGACATATATGCATGGTTTTTGTCAAACAAACATAGGTTGGTCAATTTCTTGTTACATATTAGCAGTGCACATATTTTAACTTTTCAGACATTTGATAAAGATTATAACAGTGCGCAGATTTTAGGCGATATTTACAAGATTTCTCAGGAGAGTATCCAAGAAAATTGACAACTCAAACAGACAGAGGGAAATTATTGCGTATAAAATTATGAGAAAAACAGATTATTTGATTGATTCACATTTTTAAAATAAATTGAATTGGACATTCTGGTATGTCAATTCGTCGACTCCTGGATGAGAATAGAATCACATTTTTGTTTATATAGATTTCAAATCTTGATTATGTCAAGATTTCGTGTATCTCACAATATAGAACTGCAAAATTAGTTATGTAGATTTCACATATCGATTAAGTCAAGATTTTGTGTATCTAAAAATATAGAACTGTTTCGACTGTTATTGTGTAGTCTTAACAATAAGATCATAAAATATATTATGATATACGTTCTTTGTTTGTTAATGACCATGCGAAATGAGAAAGAGCGGAAACAAGGGTTCCTCTGGAGCTTCTCCTCTCACCTTTATATATCAACAATTAATTTTATTTAATATGACTATGGAGATACATTATTAATGACTGGGAACATCCCCCACCAAGGTGGTGAAGGTGAACCATCACATAGTAAAACATTAAAATATTAAAGAAGCTATGGTTATACAAAGACGTGCAGAGAAACACTATTAAAAAAAATTGAGAATTGGACTCTCAAATCTATTTTTGAGAGCGGTAAAAAAATATTCATAACACCTTAGTTATTTTAGCATTAATCCTTTTAAAGTTTAGTCATTGTGTTAAAAAAAATTCTTCCTTATAGTTGTAGATGGATGAAATATCTTTGTGAAACTATAATGTAAAACTAAGAAAAAAAACTAACTAGTGTGCGAATAAGCAACTAAGGAATAAGAATTAATAAGTCTGTACACAACGCTTTCTTTATATATATTACTTAAATATATATTTATTTAATATATTAATTTGTTAGGTAAATGTAAGCGTCGAGATTATTATTTGTTATTTTTTAACCTAGTTGAGACACTCATTGAATTTATCGTTGAAGAAGATTATACAGGTTAAAGTGTATTTCACATCATGCATTGCTGGTCGTCCGATCTGTGCAAATGGTTGGGTAGAAAGCTAAAGCCTTAAACAATTAGCATTCCTTTCTATGAATCTCAAACAAAGGAGAGCGTACACACATATATTCTAGCTCCTCTCAAATATATATTCCAGCTATCTTCAATAATTTTGTAATTTTTGCTCAATTTTTACTATAACACAAGATTATTTACAACCAAAATGATTTATGTAATAGCTAAACATTTTTAATAATTATAAAACATTACTCTACTTCCTCTTAGCTAAAAGATATTTATTGCAGGAACATGAACCCAAACTTAGAAATGAGTCTCTTCCGGATATATACCGTCCTAAATTTGGGTAGTCTAAATTAAAATTACAGTAGATAAAAAAAATTATTTCTCACTTAAATATAAAATTTCAACAAAATATTTTGAATTCTTTATAAGAAAACCGTATTTATGATATTCTTCAAGAAATATGTGCATAAAATATATTTGCAAATAAATTAAAATAATTTTAAATTTTAATTAAAATATATATTAAAATACAAATTGAAATATATATTCATATTTATATTGAAATATAAATAAATTTATATTTTAATTTAAAATATAAATATAATTATATTTTATATTTTATTTAAAATTAAAATTAATATTTATATTAAATTAAAATTAATATTTAAATTAAATTTTTATTTTTTCCGTAAAATTAAAAAATTTAATGTTATAGTTAATAAATTTAGTTTAAATATAAATTTAATTTAAATTAAATTCAAAGATATAAATTTAATATATATTTAAATATAAACTATTATAAATTAGTAACAACAAATTTAGGGTGTATCCCATTGGTAACACATTGTGGTGGTGAGAAGTAGGTCATGTGGTCAAATCTTGTCGATCCAACATTCCTCCAATTTCGCCAAATGCAATATTATTCAAGTTTATATATAATTTTTTTACTATTAAGAAAAAAAACTATTTATGGTATAGTGGTAAGAGTGTTGGGATAATGGGTGTGATGTTCAAGGTTCAATTCTCCCAAATCACCTAATTCTTTTGAAAATATTTTGAATTTTAAACTTGCATAGATTTCAATGTATCATTTTCCTATAATTTCATAGATTTTAGTGTATAGTGTTTAATCATTGCATAAATTTAAGTGTTTAGTGATTAATCATTGCATAAATTTCAGTGTAGCTGTTATCCCTTGGATGCATTGATTTCAGTGTAGTTTCATTGATACAAAAATTTCAGTGTATACGTTAATGATTGACATTTTTGATATAGAGACTGACTTAGAAATGGAAGATGTGCATGCAAAAGACACTATGATACAAACATGAGAGGGACAAAAAGTACAGAATGCGGAACATCAAAAAGCATATCAATGAAGAAAATCTAATGAAATGACATCAAAAGAACAAGAAGAAGACTTGAAATGAAAAACATAACAACAAAAAGAATATCGGAAAAAAAATTAGACGAAATGAAAGCAGAAGGAGATGAACGAAAAAAACTAAAGGCAGATCGACAAAAAAAATATCGAAAAAGAAAGTTGGACGATTGAAATTGACGATAATATATCGGTACCATGTGAAGAAATGAAATCAAAACAATGAGAAGAATACTTGAAATGAAAAGTAGAACAACCAAACAATATCCAAAGAAAATGTTGGACGAAATGACGGCAAAAAAGGAGAAGAACGAAAAAAACAAAAGGCAGATCGACAAAATAAATATCGAAAAAGAAAGTTGGACGAATTGACAGCAAAAGAAGATGTCAAAACTACCATGTGTGAAGATAAGAAAATATGAAGAAGATAGATTGAGAATGATCACAATGTGAACCATATTTTCATTTATTTAATCCTTACAAAATTATTGTCTCTATTTTCTAGTTTAACAATTTATTCAATCCTTAATTTTTATTACTTACATTGAGATAATCCTCATAATTCTATCTGTGTTTTCAACTAAACCTGTTCTTTACAATTTTGTTCAAACTCCAGTTTTGTGTCACCGTCCACCATTGAAACCATCCTCGATCCAAATCCTAGGTTCTATCAAGCGTCGATAGGGATCAAATCTTCCGAGGTGCAAACCTCCTCTCAACGCTTAACAAACCCTAGAATTTAGATCTAAACTGGTAATATTTATCCATTAACATTTTTTTATAAATAATAAAATGTGAATAAATTTTTTTAATTTTAAAACCTATGTTTAAATTTATAAAAAATTCATCTTCTTCAAAATAAATAAATAAAGTTAGTGTGAACGCTAAAAACCTAGATATAGAAAGAGCAATACTTTGTCCTTTGCATATCACCAATATAGATTTTGTCCATTACATATCAACAATATAGATAACCAAATTGTATTGGCATGAAATTAAAAATTAAATTAATAATTTTTAATGGGATAAAATAATTTTAATATTTAAAAAAATCAATATATGAAATTCTAACAATATATAATAATATTAACAATATTATAATCAAAATTTAAGAATATAATAATAATAATATAATAAATTCAACCATATGATGATGACAATGGTTGTTAACTTTGATTAAAATCACCTTTGTGATATTAAATTTTATTAAAGAATTATTTGGAATACTTTAGAATTTTAATTCTATGTTTAAAAAACTTGAAAATAAGCTGTAATTTTGATGGGTTTAATAAGGCTTGTATTATAGCAAAGATTTTGATTGTGATTGTATATAGAGAACTTAAGAGAAAATGATTTTCATCCTTAATGCTCATAATCTCACAGAGATGATAAATCCTTTTAGTCCACGATGTTTTAGGAATTGTACACAACTTTGTTTCACTATAGAGCTTGAATGACAGTTTGTTATTGTTTCTTTATATTAGTTAAAACATAGACATACTTTTGATCTTCTAGATTATGGTTAATGACCTTCTTATAATATTTTAATTTTTGTTTAATCAGTAAATTTTTATTTCATCGCAAATTTTCCTTAAATTTAGATGAAGTATTATTTTTAATATTATTGATATTTTGCAAAGTGACATTTTCGTCAATTCCCCAATGGTCTAACCAAGCAAAGGAATCTTTAAGCCTACCCTGCTTCAGTTGTATGTGGTTTTATCAAGATTTTAATGCAATTTTAGGAAGCTTTTGGTCTCCCATGTTATTTCTCTTGCTCTTGTACATCAAGTACCTAGTCATAGTTATGCTCTCTATGGGGGAAAGCTCAACTTCAATGAGGAAAATATGATAGGGTGTATTGATTTTAATTTTGAGGCTATAAGTTATAAAACACTTTTGGATTTGTTCACTTTTTCTTCGAGACTCTCTAAAGATTCTACAACCCCTAACTTCACATCGATTACGGGGATGATGAGAGTTTCAAAGAGAAACTTATTTTCATCCCACATCACAAGGTTTGTTGATTTATAATTATTTCCAAGACCAAAATTAGCTTTCCACCCTCAATTAATCATTTTCCCAATGTTGTAGTTCCAAATAATTTTGTGATGGATGTAAATTCCGAGATATATGTATGAAGTCATTTCCTCCAAGTTACTATTGTCACAAATGAAATTAGCGCAAATGACCTTCTTGGATTAGATAATCATAACTTTTGTTTTGTCGATGTTAAGAGTCATACCCATATTAGAGTCGACATCCTTGAGAATTCTTAATTGCTTATCAAGATAAGTGGGGCACCTTGCCATATGAACGATATCATTAATATAGAGAAGAAAGATGATAATTATTCTTGCTAATTTAGTGCTAGTGCAACTTGTTGTTTTCTAAACAACCTTCTACCTTGTCCATGTATATGCTAAAAATAATATAATAGAAGAGAAAGAACAACCTTACTTAACTCAAATATTACAATTAATATATTTTAACAAACTTCAAGTATTATTAAACTTGGTAATAGCATTTTAATATAAAGTAATTACATCATTTCTCAACTCTAAAAAAAACTTATTTCTCATCTTTTCCAAAGTTTTTATAAAATCCACAAATAAATTTTATCATGACACTCCATACATCATCCTTAATAAGACTTGAAATTGAACAATATTATAATAAATAATGTAAAATAAAATTACACATCAAAATATAATAAGAAGTGTAAAATAAAATTAGTAATCAAAAGATAAAATCATAATATACATATCATCCCAGAAAAACTATTAAAAGAGTATAAAACGATAGTAATGATTATATACCCAAAATTTCAACCATATCAGATTCGTTGTGACTCATATGTCTGTCCATTGGACTATGTGGACTTGACTTCAGAGTCTTCAACAAATACTATAAGAGAAAATCATACGTGGCGTTACTTGCGAGTGAAGTTTTTTCGCAGGGTTCTTGATTTAAATATTTCATCAACTCTGTGCAGTCATTGCGATCCTTCCTTCAAAGTTCGCTCTGCTCTCTTTATTTCCTAGAATTTTGCAGCAACTGCCGACATGGATAACAATGAAGAAGCCATTGCTAGTATTGCAGGCGAGGGTGGGAAATTGCACGCAAGGATTCGTACTATGGCTGGCCCTCCTCCGAAACGGGGGGCTATAACGAAGCATATATTTTCCACCATATTCGAACCTTTGAAGAATCTTAAAAGGGGTTAGAGCGATCCCCGTAAAAGCTAAATAATCAATTATTCTTATGCAATGTTGGCCTCTACTTACTCTATTGGAAAGGCCAAATGTATGGAGGCATTAGAGTTTGTTAGGGTATGAAGCTATGGATTAATGGATTGTCATTAGGGTTTGAAGCTGAGAGACTGATCAGTAAGGAAAGATCTTTCATTTCACAGTTAGGGTATGAAGCTATGAATGAATGGATTGTCCTTAGGGTTTGAAGCTGATCTGTTGATCTGTCTCTGAAAGTAAGGGAAGATCTGTGAAAAGATCTTTCTTTTCACAGTTAGATTAAGCGCTTACAAGGAGTCTGCAGGCCCAGTGTCCTCGGTGACCCTGACTTCACTTTGGTGCGTGATGCCCTGTTTTCGTTTACAAGTAGCATAGCATAGCAAGTATGTCTCTATTTTTTTTTATGTACAGTTTCCCGGGAAAAAACTTGGTATTATGCCTCATTATCCATGGTAGCAGATCGCAATATCAGTGCTGATCTTGGAGTAGTTGATCATTGGCCGAAATGCTTTGATTCCAGGCTACGCTTTATCCTCTGTTTTTAGCAGAAATGTGATCTACTTTCTTAGTTGGTTGCCGGTTGCCTTGATTGTAGTTCCAAGTTCCAACATCGTTGTTGAATGTGGAAAAGTTGATCAATGACAGTTTTGTTCTCTGTGCTCTGTTTCTAGCTGAAATATCATTACTTTGTCAGTTTTTTGGGCTTTATTGTAAATGTGATCTACTTTCATAGTTAGTTGCCTTTATTATAGTTCAATATCAGTGCTGAATTGAAAGTAATGCTCTGTTTCATTACTTTGTCAGTTTTTTGGGCTTTATTGTAAATGTGATCTACTTTCATAGTTAGTTGCCTTTATTATAGTTCAATATCAGTGCTGAATTGAAAGTAATGCTCTGTTTTTAGCTGAAATGTTATCTATTTGTCAGTTAGTTGACTTTATTGTAGCAAATTCATGCAGATGACTCATGTGAGCTCCACTCGGCAAGGGAAGATGATTACAACTTATAAGGGACGTAATTAACCTTAGGGAGAGCTAACCCTTGGTTAGGGTTTCAATATAGAGATAATTCTGTGTTATATATATAAATTTTATGATGTTTTTAAGTATTTTTAATAAATATTAAATTAGGGAGAGCTAACCCTTGGTTAGGGTTTTAATATAGAGATAATTCTGTGTTATATATTATAATTTATTTATATAAATTTTATGATGTTTTTAAGTATTTTTAATAAATATTAAATTGAATATTTTTATTTTCAATCAACTAAGTAAAAACTATATATATAAAAAGTAACATACCTACAAATATTTGTTTCTAATTTTAAGATTTCAAGATTTCAAATGAAAAATGTGTTTTCTACTGCATATCAAAATGCAAAAATATGTCCATCTATATCATGACAACTAACCAGTTTGCAGAATACACAACATACATTCTATGCTTCTTCCTAAATACTCTCTTATTTTCAAAAAGGCTTTTGATTACGTATGACTGCAAAGCTAATCTAGAAAAGAAATCAAGAGCATACTGTCTATGAGGACAGCACAAATTTGGTGCATCCTGGTACATTTTCTGTTTGCCAAAACCCTATATTGAGATAGCCTTCAAGTTTAATAAATATTTTATTTAATTGATGATATTATAAATTTATCCAGTTAAGAAATTTATTTTTTTTCTTATCTAAATCTGTCATTGAGTGACACATAATTTAACCCAAATGCAGCCCCTCTTCATAACAATGTTACTTCTAGGAATCTGAATTATGAATGATTGTAAATTTTAAACCTATGATCATATCTTGATAGGGATGGCTTAACAGGTTGTCTGCCTTCCTTCAATGATCATTGTTTTCAAATAATCCATATGCTGAAATCACATTAACAGAAAACTGTTTCCTATTGGAGATCTACCTTCCTTCAATGATCATTGTTTTCAAATAATCCATATGCTGAAATCACATTAACAGTTTCCTATTGGAGATCAAAATGCAATAGATTAAAAGGAGAGTGTTGAATTGATATATCTTTGGGTACTTTTAAGACTTTCTCGTGTCCTTACTTTTTGGGGATTCATTGTGTGATTGTTTAGCTTCATTACAATGCCATGTAAAGTTACCAATTGGTCGTTATGTTTAACACGATGGATCCTCATTGTCATTATGTTTAATATGAAGGGTAAGGGTTGATTGACATGGAGGGTAGAAAGACGTAGATCTTCCTAACATTTTCATTAAGAGAAAGAGTTAATTATAAGTAGCTTTTTTTCATTTAAAATAAATTTTTTATATGTTAAAATTATTATTTTAAGGTTTTTAACTTTAGATTTCTATATTAATAGTTGCTTAAAGGGTTTTGAATTTGGATCTCTACATTGACAAGTGTTGTTAAGTCAAAATATCAAAGAAAAAAAAGAAATCATCAAATTCTTGGCATTTAGAGTACCCGGCCCTGGCATTGATGCCAAACACTTTTGGTATATGGTGAATCAGTGCAAGCACCTGGGCCCTAATTATGTGAATGATGAAAAATTTTAAGTACCATATATACTTCTTATTTTGTAAAGTTTTTCTACAAACTGTATATATACAAATGTTTGAAGTCTTTTTTGTGCTTAAAAGTTTGCTACTACTTATTTAGCCTTTATCTTAGAAGTCTAAATATTTATAAAAACCTCTTTGATATATGCAATGTTGAAATTAAAATTTTAATATTTTCAATCTTAAAATAGTAAGTTTACAATTTTTACAAAAATATTAAAAATAAAAACAAAATATTTTAACTAAACTTCAACCCACACCTTTTTCTTAACAAAAAAAAATTGTGTTTAACCAGAAACACTAAAAATATATATATATAAACCACATACCCATGCCCATATGCAGCAAATTAAAATATGTATATACAAGAATCTCCATTCACAAGCATTCTAATGGTCTGGAAATGGTTATAAAGATGCATAGAGAGCCCTGGGCAACGGATGGTTACATGGTGGCTTGCTGCGGAGAGCCTTAATGATGCTACTCTAATGTCCATTTACTATCATGTATGTGTTTAGGTCAGCCAGATGCAACGGACAAACAATATACTGTTTATAACAAAATAAAATAATGTATAAATTGGAATATACACAATTGAATATAAAACTAGCAATTGCCCCAAGGAAGGTGCAATAATACGCCGTTAAGGTAGTTGTTAGCGGGTAAGCAAGGAAAAAAGTGTAACATTGAAGTGAGCAAAAACAAAATGGAGCACTTCAATGTATTGAAAAATCAGAAAATTAACAGTTTAACATTACATTATACAGTGAAGATGCCATTGCATGGGAGAAATATATATGATGAAGAAAAGAAGCCAATGTGCAGCTTGGAAAACAAACATTTGACGACGGTTTATATAGTTCTAACTTCTCACATTAACAAAAGTCTCGTTCAAGGAGTAGACATGATAGCACTGTATGGTTTGGCCAAAATGGTACAAATTTTGAAGACATTTCCTGCACTTCACAAATACAGAAAAGAACATCAAGAAGAGTAAAAGCAAAGATTTCAGTATATATATACATTTGATAATTCAAGGTAATAACACAGTATTAGTGAACACTCTTGACGATGTATGATAAGTAGCCAAACTAATGACTATCAATCCATCATACATCAATTGACACAATTGAAGACAATATCCGTACCCATGATACTGTTTTAGATGATACAATGAGCTGCCAGCCACGATTCATTATCATCCAATCCATTAATAGATGATTGAAACAATTGCAAACAAAGTATTTATCAATAATTACATCTATAGCCAAAACCTGCAGATTTTGGGATCTTGACAAATCTGCAGATTTTGGAATCTTCTGCAATGGAGCCTAGAGGTACTGTTGAGTCTCCAGGAGATTTGGCAGTTAAATTTGGTGCCCATAAGGCAACAGATTCTGGCCTTATTAATGGAAAACTGGCATTACAGATTGCAAGCCCAACAAACTCTTTTCCACAGAGCTTTAAATTGTTTCCATACCTGAATCCTTCTTGCATTTGTTTAAAACCTAAAAAATACAAGAGAAACCACACTGTATCAACCCATTTTTGTCATAAAAATATACTAGAAACAATTCTTACACTCAAACATACAAATTGAGGTTCTGGTTATCCATCAACTCTTTGCTTTTATGTGGACAGATGTGTAGCCATGGATTGAATCTAGATGGTGCATCGGGTATATTAAAATGTACACTAACAGTCCCAACTCAGGTGAATCTAATATGCACCCTGCACTAGAAGGAAACCTTGCATTCATAGGTTCAAACTAAGGGTGCAGTGATCCATCAAATTTTTGTGTTTGTAAGTTCCACTTCCTATATGTGTGACAGTGCATTGAATGTGGTGCATTGGATACATTGAATAGGGACATTAGCAGTCTAAATTCAGGTGACTCTAATATGCACCTTTCACTGGAAGCAAACCTTACATCCACAGATTCAAACTGAGGGTGTGGTCATCCATCAATTTTCCATGCTTGTATGTGCCTAAATGTGTAATATATGCATATATACCTTGCAAACCATCTAAACTGTGATATGCACCATACCCAATGGACATGTTCAAATTGAGGGTGTGATGATCCATCAACTCATGTTTATGCATGACTATATGTAACGGTGCCTTAAATCTAAATAGTGCATTGGTTGTACTGAATATGGACACCAACAAAGATCCATTGAAACTTGGATGACTTTTCTGTGATATGCACGGCATAAAAGACATGCTTCTCCAAAATGCAATCAAAATGACTATGGTTTGTTTGACTTAAACATGCACAATGAAGACTAATGCTATGAGTTATAATAAAATAACAAACTTATCAGTTATCCTACTCCATATTCACAAACATCAGTAAGTCATGAGTTTCAAATAAGTGAACATGCAGTATAAAATGGCATGAGAATCAAAGTAACTAATGACTCCACCTATCCCATTCCTCAAAGAAATATATTTTATCCATGGCTTTTTTTCTAGAAGTAGAGAAAACAAAGAGTATAATTATAATTATCGGAGAGGAAAATTTTGAGAAATGATATTATTTTCCCTTGTCTTTAGAAAGTTGGGAATAGAATCCCTTTACCTGGGAAAGCATAAAAAATAGTCCTGTATGGTGATCCCTTCAATTGCATCTATCGCCTGATAGCGTCAAGCGGGTAGCACAAAATTGTAGCAAAAGAGGCTGAAATAATAGCTATGGCAAAAGAAGCCTCTGTCTTCTTCCTATATTCCTTTGGAAGAGACTTCTTAACTCTACCATTTGAACAAATGAAGGTGTGAGAAACTAAAGTAACCAAGACTAGATAAATGTTAAACACATTGATCTAAAATGATATTCCAAAAGTCATGTGCCTCGATCATGCAAACTTCTTGTTCATTCAAACCTTTTAAACACAATAAAAATTTATTTGGGATCATCACATATAGAATATCACATATTTCAAATAATAAACTTCAAAGGACACATACAGACTAGAATCTAGACTCACAAGTCAAAAATACAAAAGTTGACAGCAATGTACGGTGCAATGCCAATAAGAGATGGCCCAAGTGCTCTGTAAAATGATGCAAATCCTTCCTCTCGCATCATATTTATTGCAACCTGCAAATTAAGAGGAAGCAGATAAATAATAGATGGAATCAGTCTTAAGGCAGAAGGAATATCAGGTCAAAACAAAAGAAAATAAAAACACAAATACTGAGCCTATATGAAGAATCAGTACCTGCCTCATGGTTTTGCAGGCTGGATCAACAACACTATCGAATACACTACGCACTATATCCCAAGGGATCACTTCCAGCATCTCCAAAACCTAAATAGCGTCCAGGATATGAAATATAGAAGTAAACTTTCAAGTCATTTAACAATTAATCATTGGAAAGATGCAAAGTACTTACAAGCCTTCTGCAGAGTTCAGTTGCAAGTTTATCAAACAACAATGGTGGAGGCAACTCTACAAGGATTAAAATACATAATTCATAAAAAGCATGAAAAACGTAAGAAATTATATATAAATGAAAGAAGTAGAGATAAATTACTCTGCTCATGCAATGCTGGTAATGAGATGTCTTCCTTGGACAAAGTGTAGGGGCAAGCATCATTCTGTGCATCTCATTTGTATCATGAACATCTTGCAAACATTTATCAGCAAGGTTTCTCATTTTCCCACCCTGCAAAATTGGCCTTGCCTAGTTTCAACACTCGCGGAAGGTTAAAAATGAGCCCATAAGGATAAGAAATAAACATGGAGTTGAGAGTCAATTGTTAAAACCAAAACATACCGACATAATCAGGCTTTCTTGATCCTTGGGATTTCTTGTATTGATTGACTTCATTCCAGTTATTTTCTCGAACAAATGCATACACATCCGTCTTGTCATTAACCTTTCCATAAACAAAATATTCTGGAGCAAGATACCTGTTAAAACTACACTCACAATTAGTGAACAGAACCATTACAAGTTGGATAGCCTTAATCTCAAAACAGCCAATTGAAATTAAGATGCTTCGATATCCAAATGCTACTAAAAAGTCGCAGAAACTGATATATGAAGATGTTGGTGCCCACATTGCTAGCCCAAAATCTGACAAATATTATAATTAAAGCCAAATTAATTCTGCTGAAAATTTTTCGTTAGTGCAGAATTCCAAGTTTCAATTTTACAACTCTAAATCACTAAGATTTCTTGAAACACAGAAGTCTCAAAAGTAGTCTCGATGCTTATAGAACTCTCAAAAGTAGTCTTGATGCTTATTGCAGTAAAAAGATTTATACATGTGGTTTAGAGTCTTAGACTATTCAGAAAGAAAGATCTTGTGAAAGATTTTACATCTCCATGAATGGCAAATTGAGAAAAACCATTATGCAAGTCATATAATACTTTAGCAACTCCTATAACCACTTTCAATCGCATTGTCCACGTGACTGAACTCTCATTGCCTCCTGAAATAATATATAGTCAATAATTAGTGCTATAACCAGATCTCATAAAAGAAAATGAAAGACCCAGCCAACAATAATGACATTGATTCTTAAAATGTACAACTACTTAATATTTGTGCATGCTTACATGATTTTTAAATGCAAAACTATTGAATACATACAATGAAGATCCTCTTCAAGGTTTCCTTTGAACACAAAATTATATATAGTCAATAATTAGTGCTATACCTAGATCTTAGAAAAGAAAATGAAAGACCCTGCCATTCAATAATGACACTGATTCTTAAAATGTACAGCTACTTGATATTTCTGCATGCTTTCATGATATTTAAATGCAAAACTATTGAATACATACAATCAATATTCTCGTCAAGGTTTCCTCTGGACACAAAATTATACACCAGAAGGTTGTTAAGGCTTTCAACAGAGTAACCAATAAATGTAATGATGTGGTTGTGCTTCAATAGAGTAAGAATCTCCACGTCAGAAACAAGCTCTTGCTCTGTTTTGGGTGAAGATTTAAAGATTTTTATTCACATCCATTGCCCATCAAGAAGAAATCCTCCGTTCAATTGAGTCCACCCGTCTTAAAAAAGAAATTTTACATTCAAAGAAGAAGCATAAAAATGTAAAACTCCAGGAAGGAAACAAGAAATGCAACCTGTTGAAAATCTAGAAGTGACAAATTGCAACTCCTGATATGTAAAATGCTTGCAGGTTTTACTTCAACAAAGATACACCAATCTCCTTGCCAAAAAACTTTCTTCTCGACTAGAGTCATTCTGTTGACTGAAAGGAAACCCAACTTCTTAAAAGAATGGCTGAATTTTTTCTACCTCATTTGAAGACCAAGCCTCATGTTCATAGCTGCAAAAATACTCTGTAATCTGTCTTTCAATCAAAAGTTCTCCATTTGTTTGGGCATGCCTATTTGGCAGCATTCTAAAGCAAGCTGCATTTGATGTTCCCTTTCTTCCTTTCTTCCTGAGAAGAAGGAACCTACTTGGGAAGAAAGGGAGGGATGCACAAATTGAGGAGGACTGTAGAAGTTTTGAGAGACCTACAGGTGTTTACCACCATCCAAAAAGTCCCAAAGTTAAGGGGAATTAATAATGATTCATAAGTGTTGGATGACTTTGCTTTGCAACCTCAGAAACTATCTATGGCTGAACAAGGACAACATGCACACCAAAAATAGATGAGTATAAAATAAAGACAAGAAAATATTATGAGAAATAATAAATGCACAAAATATTGTGAAAAATATGGAGCAGAGATCAAAATATCTTCCAGGAAAATCATACATGGATTTTGGACCAAAAGAGAACTCACATCTACCATTTGACTTTGTCTTTGCCTAACTTTGACTCTGCACTGTACTATATTTCACTTGCTCCCTCAGTGCTCCTCCACCTTCCTTTACCTGCATTGCATTACACTCAATAAATAAATAAAATCACAAATAACCTAAGATCCATATAATTAAACAGACACGCATGGAAGCATTCACACATCCTCTTCCTCAGCATTTGCCTTCACCAAATGTACTTGTGAAATTTGCACCAACCTTTGGTCCTAACTTTATTTCCCAACCTCCTAATCCCAACAAAAATGAAACCAAAACATATTATATAATGACCATGAAAGTCTTGTGAGAAACAACAAAAATCTCACGAGAAATATTAAACAGAAATTGGAAGATATTATAAGAAACCTTCATCAAAGTCGAAAAACTTATTCCTAAATATGGAAATCCACAATCATTCGACAAATTCAGACTTTTGTGACTTGGGTCATGAATTGCATGTCCTCAGTTTCTTTCTCAACCTTTATAGCATGGCATCAGTATGCCCAGGGGCTGTCCATTTTTACCCTACCTCTTCCTTTTGGTGGCAGAGGGAGTAAGTAGAGCATTAAAGGAGGCAATCACAACTAGTGGTCTACAAAGGTATGAAATTTGCTTCACATGTAACTTGTCTCGTTTACTTTATGGGCGATATTTTGATCTTTGGTGAAGGATCCAAAAGGGGAAGCTACAAAATTAAACGAATTCTTAGAGACTTATTGTATCACCTCAGGCGTGTAGGTAAACTTGGAGAAATCTACCATATCTATATCGGTAATCCCTGATACAAACCAAGATTACTACATTACCCTCTTTCCTTTTCATATTTTGGAGTGGGATGGGTTTAAAATATCTTGGTTTTCTTCTTAAACCAAATGATTATCAAAAGCAGGATTGGTCTAGGTTGTTCCAAAAAGTTAAGAATAGGCTAAATGTATGGTATAAATGTTGGCTCTCACATGGAAAAAGATTGGTCTCCTTAAATATGTGGTGGAGGCCATACTTGCGTACTAGTCTTCACTTTTCTAGATCCCTAAATGCGTTTTGGAGTCGATCAACAGACTCAATTTCAGAATTTTGTGGTCTCACACTAAGGAGAAGAAAGGCTTTGCTTGGGTAAAAAAATGCAAAAAGATAGCAGTCCCAAAGTGTTTTGAGGGGTTGGGGCCTTAAGAACATATTTCCCTTCTCTAAATCATTGGCTACATTAGCTACCGAGACTTGCTCGGAGGTTGGTTCAAAGTAAAGGTTATTGGTGCACTGTGGTTAAAGCTAAATATATTTACCCAGCCTCAGTCGAGCGGATTAGAAATCCATATTAATATTTTCATAATAGTTTGGTATTTTGGAAAGCAGTTCTACATGCTTTCACTTTGGTCGGGAGTTGGATTGCCTGGTGAATAGGGGAAGGGTCAAGAATTTAAGTCGTCTAGATCCATTGATTAGAGTGGGTACAATTTCATACTTCCACTTCACATTTGAGGACTAGAGGGGTATATACTTTGAACCAAGTGGCAAATCATGATAATACTGCTATTTGGAAACAAGGATGATTATCTACCAGAAAACTAGAACGAACTTACCTCATAAACCTCATTAACAATCATGTTCAATTAGTGGTGGAGGAGGATTATTTGGTATGAACCCTCAATCCCTTAGGCCTATACAGACCTGCCATTAAATATAAGTCACCTGCTGCAAAATGGAATCAAGATCCAGTTCAATTGTGGTGAAATAAGTCTAGAAGTTTAAATATCCATACAAGTATTGTATAGTTAGTTATGTGGATGCTATTAAACAACAAATTTCCCACCTGGGACATTCTACAGAAGTGAAACATAAAAGGTCCAGGTTGGTGTAGTCGTTGTATCGAGATGGTAGAAACAATTTCTCATAAATAATGAATTGCTCTTCCACTACAATGGTTTTGAGGGAACTGGATGAATTGTACTGGTGCCTCTTTGTAATTAGAGTTGCAGAATATGGTTAGCCCAAAATTTATATTCCAATTCAACAATGGAATATACTTACTTTCTTCAAACAATCAAAAGTTCCAAAGCCATTATGACAAGTGAATGATGAGATTGTTAATAGGACAATTTCCTAGTCTTATTTCGATGGGGCCTCTCATCATATTCAAAATAGGAGGTTGTTTTGGAACTAATAACAAGGCCAAAATGATAGCATTGAAGCTTATATTAACTCTTGTAGTTGAATATGGGGTCTCTAATATTCAAATATTTTGTGATTCACTTCTTGCCATCAAAGGATTAAGAAGCGAATACACTCAGATATTTCAATCTACAACCACTCTCTGAGGAAATATTGGGCATCGTTAAGGGCTTCACTCGAACATCCTTTGAACATATATTCAAGGAACAAAATATAGAAGCCAATCTTTAATACAAGTAAACAATGGTGGTTTCCTAGAGGAGCACACCCATATTCCTTTCAATTGATACTTATTTATCTACTGACAATGGAACATATTGGTATCCATAACTTGTGTGCTTTTTGGGCAACTTTTGTGGTGATAGATTTACATAAACTTGTTGTGGAAGACCAAAGTATTACAGACAAGTTTTTGGTAGTGGAAAATATATCATGGTGAAAGATTCCATAGCTGGATTCTCCTAAGGAATAGATGTGAGCTTTGTGACACTCATTTTTTTCTCTTCAAATGGATGATGGAGTGTGTTACCCCCATTTCCACATGGGTGTCCTGTAGGTATCTTTGTAAAGGTAAATGAGTATTTCCAGGCAGGGCTTGTTAATATGGGCAGTGTTGAACTAGTTCTAGGATCATAACAGTTGAAGGAAATCCAACTATGTGGCCTTATACCCATGTCTTGAGCATGTTTTCCTGTAGCAGTCTCCAATAAAGTCTTGTAATAGCAAGCTGACACTAAGCATAAAAAAAGACAGTTGACAACATCCCAAGCACTTATAGAACAGATCTGTGCATCTTTTATATCAATATGGGAACTTTGCAATAGAAGAACAATCATCAACAGCAGGATGGTGCCTCTCAACATGGCTTATGAGAAAATATTTGGAGACAGGGTAACATCAAAGGTAACCATAAAAAATATAAGTAGTGTGGTCCATCTTCATGGCAATATGGTCTATTATGAGCTTCCTAAAGTAGCAATGGAGTTTTTTTTCTCAGCAACCTATGTAGTAGCAACATCTCTAGATCTTCTCTTTTCTATGTGATCAATGCTTGGCAGAATGGAGCAACTGTGCAAGCACATTAAAACTTCCAGACAACAGATCTTTTCTTATCTATATCACACCAGGATGAGGATTTAAAGGGTCAATTGTCAGAGATTATGGCATGGCCCGAATTTGTGGATCAATGGCATGTATCTAGTGTTGAAGAATCAGCTGAAACAAGAAGGGAGATATCCAAACCTTTCTTTCATTCATCATAATTGTGACATGATGCAACATACTCCACCCTGTTGTAGCAGCATAGAAACAAGTCTAGAGTAGCATATCAACAGGTTTAGAATGTGCCATTAATAGGTCTACTTGTCCCATCCACTTATTTGGCAACCCCCTCATCACATTACAACAGTGTTTCCAGATCTAAGTTAATGGTTACAACAAGTTTTTTGAGGCAATTTTGGGAGGTCATTTTGACAGGCCTTTTGGGTAGCGTTCAGATTGTGGAGGGATACAACAAAAATACCAAACCACAAATCAGCATGGGCATGGCCATGCTCACAAATGCAAAAAAATAAGATCAACAATAGTATTTGTGGATCAATGGCATCTATCAAGTGTCGAAGAATCAACTGAAACAAGAAGGAAGATATCCAAACCTTTCTTTCATCATAATTGTGACATGATGCAACATAGTCCACCCTGTTGTAGCAACATAGAAACATGTTTAGAGTAGCATATCAACAAGTTTAGAATGTGCCATTACCAGGTCTACCTGTCCCAGCCACTTAATTGGCAGCCCCCTCATCACACTACAGCAGTATTTCTAGATCTAAGTTAATGGTTACAACAAGCTGTTTGACGCACTTTTGGGAGGTCATTTTGAGAGGCCTTTTGCGTAGCGTCCAGCTTGTGGAGGGATACAACAAAAATACCAAATCACAAATCAGCATGGGCGTGGCCATGCTCACAAATGCAAAAAAATAACAATCACAAATCGAGCTATACTTCTGCTTCCATCATTCAAGGGATCATTTAATTAATAATATTTTCCTTTCCCATATCCTGTATCTTTAAGGTGGCCTATGCCTGGGAAACAGTCTCCAAACTTGTGAAATGACATGGGCATGACTCGGTCAGTACTATAGAAGGCATCCTCCACACCATCCCCGTGATGAATATCAATACCAATATAAAGCACTCGCTGACATATTGAAAAGGCAAATGAGCATTATTGTCTATTAAACAATCAGGAAATTGTGTCTAGTTTAATCACTTACAAGTTACATCCATAAGTATTTCACACATACAAATCAAAAGAGAGCTTTGCACAGAACTTTAGAAGCAAGGATAAGAGCAATAAAAAAAAAGTAGAATTAACCCAGGCTTTTAGATAATAACTTTTTCAGAAATAAATTAAATGACACTGTGCAAGCCCATTTTCATAAACCTGTGAGACTTAGATATTTGTATTAGAACCAGATTAAGTTGTGCTCAAAACAAAAGGGTTGCATGCAGTAATAGCCCAACAATTAGTATTAATTGATGGAATTTATGTCAGTTGACCTATTTCACTTCAGGACACAATGATCGACAATATGCAATACATTAAACATGGCTTATTTGGCAGAGTTGTTCTTACCTCAAGGTCTTGGCATGAATTTCTGAGATTGACCAACTGAGATTGTTGTAGGACAAATTGGTGAGATTGGATACATGACCTTAAAAAAACATTTCTTTGTAGTAATCTACAATTCTTTGATGACAGCGTGCAAGCAGTTGGAAAAAAGGTGTACTCGACCTGAGTGGGTGAAGATAAAAACCAGGACAACCATCAATCCAAGATAATTTCACAAAGAAAATATGAAGTGAGCATGTACTGAATATTATGAGCATATGTACATATAATGAAAAAGATGGTGTATCCCATATGTAATTCTAATAAGAAAGAGTGGTTTACAAGTAATGTCTACCAAAATCAATGAGTGTATCTTACCATGAAAGCGTTGAGGTTGAAGGCATAGCAGCATCTACCCACGTAAAGAAAAAAAGGCAATGGGAACGTGAAGATAGGAAATAAATTTTTAAAGATTGAGATATATTGTAGAGAGGAAACTAATTTTCAAAGTAAAGGAAGCGAAAAAGGAAGTAGAATCCTGTAACAAGAGAGAAAAACTGCGTACCCATATGCAGACCTTCATGAATGGCTGGAAAGGGAGGCATAGATGTTAAGCGTGTTTTTTGTATTCTTCTGTGATGTTGAATTTGGGCTGCAATACATGTAATGTAAGAGGGAAAAATAAAGTATTTTTTTTCTTTCTTCTTGTATAAAATGGACAAATAGCATGGAAAAGAAAAGTAGATAGGACAATACCTTTTAGTTTGGAGTTGGATGCTTTGCATGCCAGAAAGGAAGCTTGCATTGGCGGGAACAGGAGAGGACAAGTACAGATGAAGCAGTTGTACTAGTAAATTAAAAAATCGACTAACAATCTGTTGCAACAGTTATTTACTTACAGACCATATACTCTCTTATGGAGAGTATTTTGAAATGATTCGAGTATCGCGAATATTTGAAACCAACTGAATGTACAAATAGTATACTTGTAGTAGAAGTTAAAAAATGGGCAACAAATTTACTTTCAAACCAAGTATAGGGACAACATGGGAAAAAAAATAGACATAGGTATGAAGTCAAGAAGTACAAGCTAAATATACACATGGGATAAATGTACAACATAACTTAAGAATTTAGTATATATTGTGAACTGTTTCTATGTACATACAGTATAGTGTGAACTGTTTCTCTGATCATAAGAGAATATTTGAAACGAAATGAGGATTGCGAATATTTGAAACCAATTTAATGTACAAATAGTCTAAATTGAGTAGAAGTAACAAATGGACAACATATTTACATTGAAACCAAGTATAGGGACTCCATGGGAAAAATAATATACATATGTGTAATGCAAGAAGTAGAAGCTAAATATATACATGGATTAAATGTACAACATAAGGTAAGAACTTAGTATATTGAGAACTGTTTCTAGTTACATAGAGTTTGTTGCATTGTATTTGTAAAAGAACCGTTTGTTTGATAGAGTATATACTTTAGAGAGGTGCATTACATGCAAGTAGAAGGGAAATATAATAAATGTACATGTACTGTGGTAGTAGTGGAAGCATGTAATATGTACAATGTTTGTGCATTCCATGTGTGAAAAAGGCTAATACATTTATTCTATTAAAGCATAGGTTATGAACAAGGTAGTACATACAAGTGAAGGGTAGTAATGACAACTGAAGAACGTGTGGGAATCAAAGAAGAAGGGTTGCTGAGTTGTAAGGAGAGGGAAAAGGGAACTGCAAGCAAGGAAGACGCTTTAGTCATAAATGCAAGAGGGATTATGGCAACGACAACACCATGTAATGTTTATGTATTAAGCAAGACAAGGGTGGCAAAATACTAAGTCTTTGCGGATATTGCGCATGGTGTCCCTTTCATGCATATGGATCATGCGTTGAAGGAAGGCTCTTATTTCCGAGAGAAGCTTAATAGTAGGGTGAATCGGATTCAGTCGGATGTTTGAAGTCGATTGGAAGCGTGATTTGATTTGTTGTAGTGATGCTTGTTGTTCCTTGATCTGCTTGCAGAAGTCGGCAAGGGTGTTCAGGTATTGCATGTCCATGTTTGTTGTCGAAGAGCTAAGAAGAGAGAAAACATAACCATTAAAAGCTTAACATGTTCAAATAATAAAGAGTAAAGGAAGACACATTTTTTTTTGTAATTGAATTTCTATATTGATAGTTTTTTTTTCATAGTAGCGAATAACAAAAGCAATAACATATTCACATCATAGATGAAAGGAAAAAAATTTGAAAACTTGTGTAATGGACATTTTGTTGTTCTTTTTGTTTGTTTGTTCTATTGTAGAGAGAAAAGAATGCTGTAAGTGTAATGTTATGGTAGATTCAAGTAGATGAAACAAAACGAAGTTAAGATGTTGGAAGCAAATGAACAGAAATATATGCATGAGTGCAAGAGTGTTTTTTGGGGGGGGGTGGATGGGGGGAGGGAAGAAGGCGAGGTTGTTTTGTTTTGATATTTAGCAAGCGAAAAGTGATAGTATTTGTTTTTATGGTGTTGTTTGTTTATTATTTTCTGTGTAACTGAGAATAGGTGTGGGAAGCAATGCATGGGTGTAAGCATATGTGAGCAACTATGTTAAGCAATGTGTGGTGGAATTGATCTGGAGGCAATTAAAGTTTCTTCTTGTTTTCTTTGTTGGAAAAAAGGGCTATCCTTCATATGTGCATAGTGAGAAAAAGAAAAATATGGCATTATGCATAGATCAGTGAGTTGTCTAACTCTTAAAACTGCAGTAAATGTTAGCCCTTGTCGATCGATGTTTCCTATGTTGATTGTTGCCTTCTGTAAGGTCATTCCTTGTGATTTGTGGATTGTTAAACCCCATGCATGCCATGCGAAGGGTAAGTTGTCTACGAGAACCTCTTGTTAAAGGGAGGATCGGGATGTAGGTAGGGTTAGAAGCATCCCATGGTGGGCCTTTGTAGTTGACAAAGTGAATAACAACAAACAAATGAAGCATAGGTGGAGTAGTGGCGGTGTTGTACAAGATTGAAACAACTTGACCAAGAGCACCATTAACAAGACCTGCCTCAACCCAAAGGTTTGTTGTAAGCATAACTTGTTGACCAATGGAAAGGGATACGACCATATCTAATTGTTCATCTTCTGGTGCAAGCAGTAGTGTTTTTTTCCTAACTTTTGCGGATCATAATGCAATTGGGACATTTAGTTGTTGAAGCATTTGTTTGTTGTGTAAGGCAACAGAATTGTTAGTTGAGAACAAATGGGTGGATTGATCAAATACGTGGTTCTTGGTTTGAGAGAGGGAAGAGTATGTCCTTGACATAAGAAGGGTCTAATCGGTAATAGTTGGTGTTGCATTCCTAAGATTGAGGAGAAGTTGGCGGAACTGAATCTGAGAAGGGTCATCTCCTTGTTGACGAAAAACCGTTGAGAGGGTTATGAATGTGTCAAATGTACGCCAAAGTGTGTTTCCACGTGATGCTCCTACATACATGGGGATATCTTTGATAGGTGGAAGTTGACCAAGGTCACCTACGAGGATGATAGAGCGGCCTCCAAAAGGGCAAGTTCAATGGGAAGAGAATGCTTCCTGAAGACGAGATTCAATGTTGGATAAGAGCTTTGGTCCAATGAAACTCATCTCATCAATTAGCACATAGCGAATATGGAGGAGCCGTTCTTGGAGGTTTGCAAGGGCTTGGCCCTCAAGAGGAAGCATAGTTTTTATTGGTATCCAAAGGGCAGAATGTATTGTAAGGGTATTTATGTTAAATGCCGCGACGCCAGTTGGAGCAAGCATGAGAAGAGGGGATGAGTTATTTGTAGATGATGAAGAGAAGGCATCTTGCAAGCATCCAATTAAGTAAGATTTCCCTGTGCCTGCAGTTCCTTGGATGATCATACGTAATGGTTTTGTGGTAGTGTGTTGTGTGTAGTGGGACATAATAATTTCAAAGGCTGTGCGTTGTGTTGGAGAAAAGCAATTAGGAGAAGCAGGAGTTGAAAAAGGTTGTAGTTCTGCTTGGTTCGATGAGCGGTTCAAGTCAAGAAATGAGATGGCCAAGTTTTGCAAGTGTAAAGGTATATGTGTGTGGCCCCAATTGCGATTGGTGTCAAAGTCGTGATGACCAAGCATGTCAAGATCACCAAGTTGTAGGTTGTTTCCAGGGTGGAGTTGAGAGAGGAGTTCCCATTCTGACATGTCGATAGAGGAGGGAGGATGAACTTCATGAGGGGCAGGTGTGTCAACAGAAATAGTTGGAGGGGGCGAAGGGTGTCAGTCAACATGCCAGGCATTGTAGCTCCCACAAAAATATTCCCATGCAGAGACAACTTCCAAGCCTGAGGAGCCAATGTCTTTTGGCACATCGCGGAAAGGTTTGTATAGGAGGAGTTCACTCCAACAGAAATTGACAAAAAGAGGAGAGGTGAAAGGAGGGATGTCAAGGAAACGAGGAAGGACATGCATGATCTTGGTTGGGTTGTGGGGCTTCCATTGACATTTTTTTCTACACACAGAGAAGGACCAAGAGCGGGAAGCTTCTAAGAAGGGGCAGGGGTTCAAGCGAAGGGGGTCTTTGCATGTATGCAGAAATGAAGTTGGTTGGTGGGGGGGTGTTGGGGAGGTCTGGCGAGACACGTTTGAAAATGGTCTGGGAAGTGTTCAGGGAAACAAATGTATGACTGCAAAGAGTCAAGGGAAGTTTTTGTAGCATATGGCAGGTTTCTTGTGCTCCAATGTCTCGATCAGCCATGGTTTCGGATAATAGTTTCCGGATAGGTAATAAGATTCCCTCTTCTGCAGGGGCCAATCAATTGATGTTGAAGGGGTGGTAGGGGTTGTAGATGCAAACCGCCTAATTTCTTCAGTCTTAGTGCGAGAATCTGGGAGTGAAAAAATAAAGGACGAGGTTTCAATGCTTGTTGGAATTGGAATTGAAGGTGTTGCATCATCGGTAGTGGGTGAGGGTAGTTGGAGGTTAGGCCCAGGGGTTGTGGCATGGCAAAGAAGGGAGGACACATCTGCGGATTCAAGTGGCAAAGCATGTAATGCTTGGAGGTCAAGGTGGACATCCTTGTAATACGGGTCATTGGAAATTTTGAATTCCAATGCAGCTAGAACATTTGAACGGCTAACAATGAATTCATAAGGCTTGTTTGCATCATTGAATTTGTGAACAATAAGGATGTCCAAGTCTGCTAAGAGACGTGGCTATTGTGGAGATGTCTTGTGGGAAGCTAATAGTATGGCCAGAGTATTTGTATTGGCCACCACGTGCATGTGTAACTTGAAGTATTGGATTGACTCGGGCAATTAGCATTTCTTCTATTTGAGTCAGGTGTGCAAGTTCAATTGGTTGGTTTCCGGGATCCATGTTGTTATCTGTGGAGAAGCGATGGCCATGTCGCTCATTATTACATCGAGAGCATGTATATATTCCATTTGAAAACTTCGTTTTCATATTTGGATATGATTCCTTGCATATGGAGCAAACATGAAGTGGGTGGAGGCTAGAAAGTCGGTTAAGAAAGCAAGCGTGACCATATGGCAAGGGGGTGGTTGGAGGTGGGGGTGTAGTGGATGTGTGCATTGGGGTAGGGTTGATTGAAGCATTGATGTTTCCATGCTTAGATTGATAAATAAGACGTCTCTGCGCATTTTGGCGGTCCTTTGTTTGGCTATAAAGAAGCCTTCTACGTGCATTTCTTTGGTCACGTGCACTATTGGGAAACATAGGTTGTTGAAGAGGCCCGTTTGCCTTGAACCTAGAGGAGACATTGATGGGAATTTCAAATGTTATAAATGTGTTATTGTAAGAAGAAGTCGAGGCATGTACATTAAAAGCAAGATATGCAAAGTACAAATAAGAAGGTATGTCTACATATAGAAAATAATGCATTGTGAAAGTTTTTGCAAGAAAGAAGGTATAAAGCATTTTTTGTGATGTATGTGGAGCATGTATGTATGTGAAAAGAAACCAAGGAGCAGCATAGTAGAAAAAATAAATCCACATATATAACATAATAAACATTGTATACATGTAAGAAAACATGAAATGTTGCATGGACACATATGTATGGCATGCTTTAAAAAAACATGTAATGTATACGATAACACATATGTCATGTGAGCACAAAATTTATAGTAGCTAATTACATTGCAGATCTTTGTAAAAAGACAGGAAAGTAAGGGAAAAGTCTATATACAAGTAATGAAGGAAGGAAAGCTGGGGGGGGGGAGATATAGTGATCATGATGAAGTGGAAGAAACATAATTGGGTCGAGATGAGGTGGAATGCATTTGGAGAGATGGGATGGTGTATTGTAGGTTACGATGTGTCTAAGATATGGAGGTAGAAGAAAGGAGCGAGGGAAGAGTAAGATGTGGGAGGGTGAGTAAAAGCGGTGGTTGGAATATCCGAGGGTGGAGTGTATGAAGGGGAGGTTAGAGACGGTGTGCAACAAGATGGCTTTGAGTAGTGAGTGCAGATATTTCTTCAAGGAGCTTGGTTGATGCAACAACATAAGGAAGCTCTTCAGAATTGACAATGGTTGTCTTCAAGCGTGTACTGGAGTTGAAAGTCTCTGTCTTAATGGACAAGGTGAACATGTATCGACATGAAGTTACGTGCAGAGACATATCCTTTATGGCTGAGGGCTCAGTGGTGAGCAGGCTTAAATCCTTTGCAGAGACACCAAGTAGTTTGTTGGCTGCATCATCAAAAGTTGTGGCCCCATTGAGCTGGACGGTGTGGTCTTGCAAGGAAAGCTTTAAAATGTATATGTAGTCACATTCTGGGAATTCACCATCACATTTGTTGCAATGCCAAGTGTTGAAATCTCTATGTGCAATTTTCTTCATGCATTGAACGCCATCAACAAAGAGAGGGCATGCAAGGAAGTGGAAGTCATCCATGTTAATGTCAACAATGGAAGTGCGCACAGAGAGCCACAGGGCCTTATCAAAGGGTTGCATGCTTTGCAAATCGAATATTGTTTTAGATGGGTGTGTTCGAGACATAGAGCCTATGTATTTGCGGCTCAAGGATGGCGACGCAACACGAAATCCATGATCAGTGTACCATTTTTGAAGGTGATGGGTTGCCTCAATATCTGGATTGATAAGGATGGTACTAGTGGGAACACTTCCAATTGTTTTACCATTGTAATCCGTAAGACGACCACCCTTTATTGCAAGGACAGGTGGTGGGTCGGAGGAGTATAGTGAAGCAAGATGTGAACCCTCAGTGTGGCAATGATGACTCCAAAGTGTGACATCGATGCTAAAACAGGATGTGTCTCTGAGGCAGACGGTTCTCCTACTTGTTTCAGAACCGTGTTTTTTCGAATTGTAGATGCAGGTGAGACAGAGCTGACCAGGCCAACCAGGTCAACCATGGAATTTGAAGGTAAACTTTGGAGGTCATTGATTGTTTTAAAGTGGAAGGAATGTAAAGGAATGGAGGGAAATGCATCGAGGAAAGGGTGGATGGTCGATGTAGATGAAAGGACAATCTTAAGATGGTTGTTCAAATGGTTATATGCAGGGTTGCTTGTTTTGATTGTGCCATTCGAGATAGTGTACACTGTCCCTATTTCAACAAGGGAATAGAAGGTGTAAACAAAGTTGTTAAAGGCAAAGACATGTATCTCTTCTCTAGGACAATCAAGAAGGTCAAAGCCAAATAGTTTCCCTGGGCTGCGTTGGTTGGTGTATTCATGGATGGGTGTCTTGGCAAGCACGCGACCTTGGATGGACCATTTTTTATAGTTGGGATTGAGTGCTTTGAATGGAATTACAGTAGTTGGCATGGATATTGGTGTATCTGATGCTTGGGATGAGTGAACATCGCTTTCTTCTGTGAGGCGGCTGGATTGGCTAGTTGATGAACCAATTGTAATGCCAAAGCTAGTCAGTAGTAAAAGAGGAACAAGGCTCCCAACAAAGGCAAGCCTGCAATGGACCATTTCAATATCGAGTATTGTAATAGTCCTGTAGGAGAAGAAAAGGAAAGAATTAGTAAAGGTGTTATAAAATTGATGATGTTGGTGGTAGGTAAAAATGTATAGGCTAAGCTACATAAGAGAGGGCTTAAAATAATGGGCAGAAGATAGTACGTGTTATTATGGACGACGATGCAGGTGCACTTGGAGAGCTTGATGACAGAGCCTTCTTGGAGTTCTCCATTTGATATGAGGGAGTTGAAGGTAGTTAGGAGCAAAGTCTGATGCGTGTTGTTACCATCAGAGATAGTAATTCGAAAACGTGGAGTAGTTGCATTTGTTGGTCCGAATGGCTGGAGCGAAAAAAACTGCAAAAGTGGCTGAAGATGTACAGAACCAGACAACAAAGAAGATATCGCATTTTCTGTCAAGGGTGCCTCCATTATGCGGGGGAAACACTGAGAGTAAGAGGAAACAAATGTGTAAGTATATGACATTTTTTGTGTATATATATATATACTATTGCAGGAGTTACATACAACCATGCCATATGTACAATGAAACTATAGCAGGAAGAAGAGTAGAATGTAAAGAAGTGACAGAAAGACGGTAGTTTTTGACTTTTTTTTAATATAATGTGAGAAGAAAAGCATACAATGGAAGCATGCAAAGTTAGGTAGTAAATGCTTAAAGTGTATTAGAGGTACGATCCAGCAAGGAATTTATTGGATACTTCGGCCCTTCTCAACATATCCCTTCTACTCAACCCATTGCCTCATTACGACCCTCATTATGTGTTTTATTGAGTCTCATTCTCCTCGCTTCAATACACCCCTCCTTCTACTTTTCTCCTGCAACACACTCTATTAGTCCTCTAATCTTCCATATCTAGCTTTGCATTTTTTTCCATCACTATATAGGGAGGAGATTCAAACTAACAATGTGATGCACAGCTCAACAAAGGGCTTCACTATCTTCTCTCTCTCAATGTAGGTATTTTTTTTCTTGTGTGCCATCACTGTATAACAATAAAATCCAAACTGAAGATGTCATATGCGCGTACCTATAGAAGTAAAAAACTATTTCCAAGATGTATAAACTTATGCATTAATGCATACTTATGTTTCATATTTTACAACAAGTTAGCAAAAGAAAATAGCTGAGTAAATAAGAGATAGGACTAAGGAGCACCAGGCAGGCAGGAGCTCTATTAATGACTTCCTAATTAT